>CAEGAD010084462.1:0-43689 GCA_903067055.1 Poeciliopsis paucimaculata | reverse complement strand
ATATATTCAATCTTGATGGAGCCTTTACAATGTTTCATTTTTTAAGGTAATTCTTAAAAGTAGGAACAATTTTAAACTTACCTACAGTACAGAAAACTCATATTTGACATTCCACAGATTTTTCAAGCTTCCCCACTTACAATGAATGGAGAGGTCTGTCATTTGTATCCCAGGTACAGCTCCGCTGTGAGAGACAGAATCTAACAAAAAATTCCAGAAAATCACAAGGATTTTTAAATAACAGATCAACATTTCTCACAGAAGCCCTCGTATCCTCCATGGTTATCTGTATACCTGTTCACACCCTCGACCAATCAGTCTACATCTCTACTATGGATGAGTTGTATAAGGACACCACTGACAACATCGTAGGGTCCATGAGGCTGGGATGAACTACAAAACAATAGCAGACAAACAGCTTGGTGAAAAGGAAACATCTGGCCAATTATTAGAAAATGTAAGAAACTCCAGAGAATTGTCCGTCTCCCTCGAACTGAGGCTCCATGCAAGATTTCGCCTTCTGGGTTATCATTGGTCATGAGAAAGGTGAGGGATGAACCCGAAACCCCACTAGAGGACTTCATCAAAGACCTGAAGAGAGCTGGGACTGCAGTCTCAAAGGTTACCATAGCAACACACTACACCATCAAGGGTTGAAATCCTGCAGCTCGGCAAGGTCCCCATGTCAGCACGTATGCAGACCCATCTGAAGTCTATTAATGAGTATTTGAATTATTTCATTATTTGCTCAGTTTAGATGTGGCTGCAATGGAAATTAGAACTTTCCATTTTCTGGAAGTGGGAAAATTTGATAACCGACAGTGTATCAGTGGATACTTATTTTCCCCACTGTCAGACTGGGTACTTTTAAGAACTTCAACAATAAATCTTCTTTGCTGACCAAACACTGCTTGACTGGATGCTCTAAACACAGCGTGTCTATATCAGTTCATCTGGTGGCTTCGGTTTGCTGATGCAGCATTTCCTAACATTGAATATTAATTAGACTCTGGCCTCCTCTGTCATTGACTTGAATCGGGGGCGCAGGGGTGTTGTTCTTCAGTGGACATAAGAGTTAAATTCAGCTTAAATTACCCAAGGACACTTTCTCCATTGCAGTGGTTGCTAAAAACAATGCGAACAAACTCTTTTATTTTGTTCGTTTACCAATTGAGCTTCTCATTGACCTCTGAAACCGCATGCTTCCTCTGAGCTCTGTGTTGTTTACAGGCAGTCGCCGTCCAACTGCAGTTCAAATCCCTGCACACAAACAAGCTGCGAGGCCAAGCAGTCCAGCACAATCGGTGCCAGAGCCAAATCAAAAGTCAAAGTCTTTTCATAAGATTAAAAAAAAAACCTCTCCAGTGGTGAGCATTACCCAAAGGCATATATTTAACTCCCTTCCCTAGTGGTGCTAATTAAAAATACAATCACACGTCATACTGTTTATGTGCGCCCTCCTTCATTCTGTCTTCTGTGTGTACTTCCTTGTCCCCTTCCCCTCCCTGCTTGTTTTTTTTTTTTTTTTCTATCCTGTCGCTTACTTGGATCAGAGGACTCTTTCCCAGATTAAAAAGCGTCTGCAAAATCCGTACACTGTATCCATCCCTTCTGCCCCTGCCACCAGGTAATGCAGGAAAAGCATTCATCTCCTAGGCCATTTCACATGCCAGGTAAAGTAATGTTCCCCCAGGAACTTTAACTGCATCACACTGAAAGGTGGAGGAAGGGGAAAAAAAAAAAACAGGTGGAAAAACAAGGAAACACTCTCAGTGTTTTGTCTTGCAGCTTTGTCTCCAATGGGACGGGCGGAGTTTAAAGGAGCTTATTGTTTTTTTGTCCTACAACACAACCTTATTATTCCATCTGCTTGCCAAGTCGGATCAGATGAGTGTACAGACTCCAAAGTGCCTGTTGACACGGCGACGCACATACACACCGATCAGCACACACACTGCAGGCATGACTGAGGCGAGACAGGCGTAGAATATGAGCATTTGGATAAACACGCGCACACACACAGTGAAGCATAAATCAAACGGAGAACAGACCAACAGTTCACTCAATGTAGTTGTGCATTCAGAACTCAGAGATGTAATCCAGTTTCATTTCAGTTTGGAAACACTTTACACTAAAAATGACAAGGGAAGCTCCAATGGAGGAAATATTGCTACATTTATTATTTTTGAGCATGTGTGACGAATGCAGCTCAAACTCAAGGGCTGCATTCTTCAACTTAGCCGTTCGGCATGGGAAACGTCCTTCATCGACTGCGAAGACCCGAAATGAATGGCTTTGAAGTCTGACGGCCTAACCTTCAGATTTATTCTCACCCTTACCTCAGCATTTGTCCCGTTGCCTGGAGACCACGACAGCACCATTCACAAGCTGCCAAAAAGAAGCTTGAAATCTTGCTAAACTTTTGTGTTAAGTCATATTTTAGTTCCTGATGTTTTGTTTTGTTTTTTTTGTTTGTTTTTACCACCACTTTTAATGTACTCAAATATAATCTGGCCTCATCCGCCATTGTTACAAGAACAAAAATCTCCTAGATATGCAATAAATTTTGGAATAGGGTGGACTTCAAAGATTGTAAAAATGTATCTTTGCACATGCATCATGCTGCAGAGATTTGCAGACTCATTATTTTAATGTAGCTCTGTTTCTACAGTAAAAGCATGTCTTTGTGGAACAAGAAATACAAAGAAGTAAAAAGGTGGTGGGATTAAGGGATGAATCGAATGCTTTTGAAAAATCCAGAGTACAGAAACAAAAATGTTTAAAGGTGTTACTTTCTATTCTATACCTCTCTGAACATCATTAACATGCCTCCACTGTGTGTCTCTGATGTGCGCTCTAGTGTCTTGAGACTGATCTCAACACAGATCTCACACACACACACACATACACGGTGCAGATACATGCGTCGTCCCTGGAGCTCCTGAGAAGTGGAGATTGCCTCTTTAAGGTGGAAATCAATATCCTTTCTTTCCCCATCTCTCTTCCCTTCCTCCTCCTTCTCTCCTCTCAATTCTTGGACACCGTCACCCCTTTCTCTTTCTCAGACTCCCTTTCCATCTGTCTCCACGTGTCTCATGGATTCTTCCTGACGTGTTCACTGACTGAAAAGAGACTCACACAGAGACTCCTCTATACCCATGACAAAAAACAAGTCACTGAAACATTAAATGTATTTTTTTTTTTTCCCGGTCTGATTCAATGTAATTCATCAAACATTGAATCAGAAAGGTTTATACTTGAAACACAGTAAAAAAGTAAAAAGAAGTAATTAGTTAATTTATTGTCATTTTATTTTGTGCCACAATAAACTATCAACTATCGTAATTAAGGTGTGTTCACATGATACTTAGGTGGACTCGGTTCGAATGGGCATCGAAATGTGAAGAACTAGTATATTTTGAGCTGGTGTTATTGACTTTCACACTGCACTGTCAAACATTCTAAATCCTGGTCTATGGCGGAGCTGCACCAAGAGCCACCGGAGGAAATGACACGAAAACCTCTAAAGAAGACACTCAGCGCAACTTCCTTCTTCGTGCAATGTTAACAAAAATGGAAAGGTGTCATCTTTGAGCGGTTGTAGGAATTTTTTGGCTTTGGTGAAAGTGTACAAGTTATTTCTCCCTTGACCTCTAAACTCATGTGTTTGTTTTGGTTGTATTTACCCAGAATGCCCTGGACAGGGCCGCTGTTAGAACGTACAAAGGTGCGCCAAATACAACAGGAGAGCTTTGTGAAATTGCAGACAGCTAATATGCACCAACATCGCGACACAAACATTTTCAAACTGAGCTGTTTTGAAAAGCTAATGTCAAGTAAAAAAAGATCAACTAGCTTGCTGACGTTTTCCCACCACTTGGTGAAAACCAAAATTGGCTATCCGACAGAAGTACTTTACTGATACTAAAGGTCAATTTCACCCAATATCTTCTAGCTCCAAATCTGCAGCACTTCAACAGCTCCAAATATGTTCTCTGTCATTGTATTTGTGAAAACAAAAACATGGGAACTATTACTTTTCAGAAGAACAATAATATACCAACTATAGTGTACTGTCCAATCACAACTAGGGGACAATGCAGAATCCAAAAACACTCTGGTCTTGTTTGCTGTAATAATTTCTTTTTTAAGATGTCGAGTCTGCACCACCACTCTCCTTTTATTTTTTTTTTAGATCAAAATGTAAAAGAGAAATTTACTAATTTAGTGAACTTGTTAAAATTTAAAGCACCTTGTTGGTGCTTAATTTAGGCCTGATGTATTTTTTTTGTTTTTTCTACGTTTCTTTGTTTTTCAGTTCTGTGGATGAAAAATCAATCTGAGAATAATCAAGAAAACGGCCCCAAAAGTTTTTGCCTTGCCGGTCTCGGTAATTGGACTCCATCATAATTACCTAACATGACTTAACACCTCCCCTTTGTCACCTCCCCGTTTTTCCCACCCTGCTCATCTAACTTTTCCCATCCCAGCCAACGGCCCTTTGGAGTCTATTTTTTGCCACCCTTCACTAAATAAGGCCGTGCTGCAGGGTTACGCCAGTGTGCTGGTGGAGTGGTGGGGGTGTCTGCTTCTTACCTTGGTATAAAAGCGCTGGGAACGAGGGGGTTCCCTCTCCACTACTAGACCTCCCGTTATACAAGTTCTCTTCGTGAATTGATTTTTCCCAAATTGGATTCTAAAACTTTAAAAAAAAAAAACAGAAAAAAAACTAATAGTGCCTGTAAGCAGTATTGGATGGCCATTCATTACCAAACTGTTGTTTTTTTCTTTCTTTCTTGCTTTCTTTTTTTTTTTTTGTTTTTTTGTGTAGCAACATGTTAGTTCTTTGGTAGAGAATTTTTTTTCAAACTTGTCATTTTGGAGGAACTGCGTTGACCTGATCCCTGGACGGCAGGTCAGGAAAGGCCCAGTGTGGAATATGGGAGCAGAAAGGACAAGAAAGATGGAACAGAGTAAGTGATAATTGACTGGTTTCTTTGTGTATTTTTTTTTTTCTTTTCATGCTTGTCCTCCTCTTTTTTTTTGGTTTTGTCTTTACTCTCTTTCCTTTCCCTCTGCATTTCTTCCTGTGTCTCACTTTCAATCAGAACTTTTCCCACATTTTTCTCCTTCACGTTTCTTTATCTCTTCCTTCTCCTTCTAATTGATGTATTTCTTTAATTGAAACAGTTTCTTTTCCTCTCACCTCGCCTTCCGTTCCCCCGCTCTTTCCCTCCTTTGACCCCGCCCCGCCCCCCAGCACCGTCCGTCTTCCCGATTTGTCCTTCAGCACTGTCAGCACTCAGACTCTCGCTCCATCTCCTTCCCCTGCAGTCCGATCAGCTGTCTCTCCTTCTAACTTTACATGGCCTGGTTGTGATGCGAAGGGACAGACAGCTGCTGGCTGACGCATTTCACTGCCCAGTCATCACATCAAAATCGAGTCCTCTTACACAAACCTCTATCCTTTCCATTTATTTTCCTCTATGAAGTGTATTTTTGCTGTCTGAGGGATCCTATTTTTATTTATTTTTTTTCGGTCTGATGCTTTCCTTCTACATTTTCTTTTTATCATGCAAGAGAGAAATTCCAATGATCCTCTTCTTTTCTCTCCTCCTCCTTTCACTCCTCCTCCTTCTCTTCCTCCTCCTCTTTTTCTCTCTGCATCCTTAAACTCTCCATCGCTGATTCAGCTCTCAGGGAGGAGAGACTCCGCCTGCAGCGATTGCCTCACTCTGCATGGGCCACCATCCCTCTCTGGATCACCTTTGCAACGGTAGGTGCAGAAGTGTGTGCGTGCGTGCGCGTGTATGCGTGTATGTGTGAATATATGGTTAGATATTTGTAAAACATATTTTTACACACTGCATTTATTTCTTAAAGGTGTCTTTCTGGGTTTTCTTGACCTTCTTCCTAAGCACATTCTGTTTTGCTGGTTTGAAAAAAAAGGGAATTTATTCTAAATTAAGTGGAAAAAGGTGTTTTTTTCCCACTTTGTGTGAAGTGTGAAAACAGAGAAAGCAGCAACACTGTAGCATGCTGATAAAAAAAAATTTAAAAAAAGAGCACACGAAAGGGTTGAAAGGTCACGGCTTGTGTTTGAAGTGATGCACTGAGGAAAGTTCTCAGTCAGAAAATAGAACTTTAAGCCTCAACCAAACATTCACAGTGCAGAAACTGTAAGTGGAACTAAACACACACTTAGACATTTTTTTTTGTATGGAGGATTTTGCTCACCACCCAGGGCTTCATAGTCCTAGGGGAGGCACGAGTAAGTAAGAAATGTCCAGTTAGTCTTTTCAAAAACAAGTTTTTTTTGTGCTTATTGCTTATTTTGTCAATGGGAAAC
Source organism: Poeciliopsis paucimaculata (assembly GCA_903067055.1). NCBI lineage: Eukaryota > Metazoa > Chordata > Actinopteri > Cyprinodontiformes > Poeciliidae > Poeciliopsis > Poeciliopsis paucimaculata. The sequence goes on along the minus strand of CAEGAD010084462.1, from coordinate 37,340 downwards.
TACCACCACCCGTATTATGCAGATTGTATGGACTGTTGGGAAGAGCGCCACGTATCCTGGGAACGCTGGAAACACGAAGGCGGATCTGATGCATAACTTCCAAATTGCCGCTGAATTCAGAAGCTGCAGCTTTTTGAAGAATCTGGAATGCTTTTTCACAGCTTGAATATCTACAACACTGTTCGGGTTATTCCATATGAATGTATAAAGTCTTTTAAAAACTGTTATACCTTTTATTTATTTATTAATTTTTTTTTCATGTTGAAATTTATTTATATTTATGGAAACACAAAACAAGCCTTTAAAGAAGGAGAGAGGACGCCATTAAACCTACAACCGTCACTGCCAGGAGTGAAGGTTGCAGAGCCTCTATTTGAGTTGGTCTGCAGCATTTCATGGAAGATCACGACAATTAATACATTTTGTAACAAATTTTAAATTTGTTATATTAGAAACAGACCTTAACGGAGTACAACTGCTGACTTTTTGTGCATTTGACCAGCGCATGAACCTCAGAATCATTGCTGCCTTGTCTGGCAGCAGCAGAACGAAGACTACAACAGAGTGCTCACATTTCTGCAGAATGGAGACGTGACCGCTCATTAGAGATGAGAACCACGTGAAGTTCTTCGGCTCCTCTCTGTGTTCTAACCTTAGTTCTGGAGCAGTCGTCCAAACGAGGCCTCTGCTCTATCTATAGATGGGACACTCGCAGGTGTCACTCTCCGCAGGGAGGTTTTTAAAGCAACAGCCAGGTTCTAAAAGTGTCTTGCATATGCTCCTATCCGTTCCCCTCCAGCCCCTCCTCCCCGCCCCTCCTTGTCTCTGTCTCCTGCTGTCCTGGCTAATTTTACCCAGTTAGCAGATACCAGGGAGATCAGCCATGGTCAGCTGTCTGTCAAGCATCCGGAGCCCTGACAGGCCTCACAGTTAAATGCTGGGGGTGGCAGAGTGTCGGGTGTCCCCAGCCTGGCACCTGGGGGGCAGGGGGGACAGCTGTTATAGAACACAACTGTCCCAAAGGGAATCCTTTGCTCCAATAATCAATAAATAGTTGGGTGCGAAACTTTCTTGACGTCCCACTAGCTCAGAAACAAAGCATCCCCCTCATCCCCCCTTTTTTTTCCTTATATTTCAAGTGTTTGTGACAAATGCATTACATTCAGTCGCGAGGATAACCGAAGTCCCAACAGATGTTGGCGAGTTTCACACAATTCCACCCCAGCAATGCATCACGGTGCAGGTGATTCTAATCCACGGGCCTTATCTTTGCAATCTACAGCGGTCGGCAATTCCGCCCTGGAGAATTGCAGTTCCTGTCTGGAATATTGTGCCGGCAATAGCACAGAGGCTGGAGTGGAGAAGCAGCTTAATTCTTTATAATGTGTCTGTGTGTCGAGTGCTGCACGTGCGCAAACCCCCTCCACCCCGCTTCCCTCTCGTTTAGCCGCCCCGGCCGGTGATTTACAAAACCCTCGTTCCGTCGCCGGGAGAGGACGAGCGTGATTTATGGAAGAGACTTTTAGTTTAATTACTGGGCGTGCAGGGCTGATGTGTGCAGCCCCCATGGCAATGGTTACACAGTGGTATGAACACACGAAGGCCATACTGGGGGTTTGGAGGTGGGGGGTGTGGTAGGAGATGACATATTCACATCCTTTTGTAGCTGCTCTTGATGTCCTCAGGCAATGTGTATGTCCAAATTGCAGGAGTTGTCAAACTGTGTTGCAAGGAAAAGTATCAGAACTTGAGAGAATACATCCATTTTTACTGGTAGAAATAGTTCCAAAGTTTCAGACATGCAACATTTTCCGGTCGTGCTGTTCATTTTAAGTCATTTGATTACCAGAGAACACGCTGAAGTGACCAATACGGATTTGTTCCACTGCACAGAGCACAGAGTCACGACATGAGCTGTATTTCAATGCAACAGAGATGCAAAGTTTTACCGATACAAAAAGACGCAAATTGATTTTATAGCGAATCAAACCGTGATTTTGTGGGATGTTGATGCTAACAAATAAGATGTGGAGCTTACACATTGACATAGACCACACATCTCAGGAAAAATGAGAGCTCCCTGCTGGGAATGAGGTTTAGACCTAGAAAACTCTGAGTTTGGTGCCTGTGAAAAACACAAACCCACCAGTGGAGGGGAAAGTTTATGTCAGAACTTTTGTGGAAATTGTGTTTCCATCTATCTAATAGAACCTTTTTTTTTTTTTTTTAAAGCAAGCATAATAACTCTTTTGCGAAATTGAGAAAGTTATTTTGAATTTTGCAAATTTCCGTCAAATGCTTCTAAAGCGCTACTTCAAAATGAGCATACAAATACGTTGATAGAGCTACAGCCTCTCAGTTGTTCCACACTGCTGGTCAGCTGGATGAAGGACGGCTGCTCTCCTTGTGCGTCAAAGAAGTCAACTTTCTTTGAACATTCCCAGTTTAAAAGTTGGGTTCTGTGTTGAAACAAACTTCCCTCTACAGTTGGTGAACTATGTGTGGCATGTCTTCCAAGCAGCCGACTGCAGGCTGTAGCAGAGCAGATAACCCGACTATGAACAGTGGAATGGGTGAATGGTGTAATATTCTGCTCAATAGACATGTAAAACCTTCTACTAAACATTATCTTGTCTGCATTTAACTTAAATATGCATTGTAAAATAAATCTGATAATTATTCCTGGCATAATCAATATGTTGGATTATTTTAGTATTGTTATGACATCTTTTGAGTTTTAATGAAACATTATGTAATGACTGTACACGTTTTATGGTTTTCTGTAACTAGGGAGACACTTTTTAAGCTTCTTCCACATCTCACATCAGTCCATGTCGGGTTCTAACACAAGGAAACCATGTTTGGAAAGCGGCTACTTTTACAAAATCTCACTTCAAGCATGGAATCTTTTGCCCCTCCGCCCCAAATAGAAGCGATACCTAAGCGTGTTGTGGTGGGAATATTGCGCTGTGTCAGCAGCAAATGAGAGCTTTGATGGTGATTTGATTAGCTGTAATTGTCATTCAAGGTGAGACAGTGACAGACTTCCTGATGTAGCAGTTTGGCTTGACTTTCCGCGGGTGTGGGGAAGCAGAACTACGTCCATCCTCATTCAGCTTCGGACAGTCTTGGTCTAGAAACGTACCGACCAATAGCAGATGTAGTTTGAGTTCGGTAAACTAAAACCCATAGACAACTCCATAGATGGAGAAGATCCTTTAATTCCTTCATTTCTTGAAGGAATTAACTAATGCCTTTATACGTTTCTCTCTTAAGCGTATTGGTACTGAGAAATCGGCGCAGAACTGACCAACCTGAACAAAAGCTGGAAAAACCTGATTGGTGCATGTCTTATTACATCACATGTGTATGTGGAGTAAGGTAGTTATAGAAAAATACCTTTATAAATATTAGTGGCAGGATTTAATTAAGATTTCTAACTGAGTTAATTGCAGGGTCTGTAATTAATTGCATTTTAAACGAAAAGCGAAAAACCAACCAAATAACCAACATTTTTAATTACAAAATCCTTTTGGCTGCTAAATTATCAAATAGACATGTGAGCTCAATAACAAAGATTTTCACTGTTTCTGTTCTGGTATGTAAACCTTCAGCCATCACATTGGTGAAAAGTGCTTTGATTTTGAAGAGTTTCAAGAAGCCCCGATCATTCGTGAAACTTCTTTAGAAATGTGGAAAGCAGACGCTGACATCAGTGATGGTCTGTCTGCGCTAGCTGCTACATGTTTAGTGCTTTAATGCTATTTAGGGCTTGAATGGCTTCAGTGATAGGCTAACTCCTTTTAGCACCACTTGAACACGGCTGAAGCATTTTTCTGCGTCCCGATCAGATCGTTTTTGAAGCAGAGACGAACCTCCAGTGGGCAGAGACAAGCAGCTTACTGGTCCCTCACTGTTTGCGGGTGTTGCTTGTGCTTCAGATTTAGCGCCGTACCAGAAGCACATAAAATGTAAAATAATAAGAGAAAAAAAGTGATTAACTGCTTTACAATTGTTAGAATCTGTGTAATTAACTAATCAAAGTGAGTGAGTTAAAGCCCCAGCCCTACGTATACATGTGCGTATACATCTCCGTATATCTGTACATGTATATATCTATATGGGCACGGCTCTTTGAGTGACCCCTACACTGCGTGCTTTATGCTGCTGTAGGTTTTCTTAACACCTCTCTCGGAGCCTTTATTAGATGCCTGACGTTAGCAATGGTTCAATTCATTAAAAGCACAACTCAGCCTTTGTGCATTTGCCTATAAATTGGTATTGATCTCCGAGAGGGACAGGGCGGTGGAGGGGTTGGAAGAGGGAGTCGTGTGTGTGGGGCTGTGTGGTTGAGGCTAATGGGAGAGGGTCTCAGGTGAACGGGTCTCACTGGAGCCACAAGGGCGTCCGCACGGGAGCAGAGTGTGGGGCCGTATGAGCAACGAAATAAAACCGGCACACATTCATGGAAGTGTAGCACTGCTGTAGTTTGACGGGAGGAAAGGAAAGGCTGAGCCGACGAGGAAGAGAGGGAGACAATGAGAGCACATGCTATATAGAAGGGAGTGGGCAGTCGGGGGGTGGAGGTGGGAGGTGGGGTGGGGGTTGACTGCATTGCATGGGCAAGCCTATACACTGCATGGGGCAGAGTGTGTGTGAGAGGGATGAATGAGGAGAGGAACAGATCACAGTGGTGGGGCAGCGATGGGACAGGCAGCTGAGCACCGGACTAAAAGTTTTCAGAGACAGCGAGAGAGAGAGAGAGAGAGAGAGAGAGAGAGAGAGAGACAGAGAGAGAGAGAGACTGCAGAGGCAGCACCTGGGACACTGAGAGAGGAGAAGAAAGACACTTCTTCCCAGTCTCCTGTTCGTACTCGCTGCACTGCTTCTTCTCTTTGGTGCATCGACAGAGCTGAATAAGAGGCAGGAGGGGTGGGGGGTGGAAGAGGAGGAGGAGGAGGAAGAGGTGGGGGGTGCTCCTGGCCAACATCTGCCTCCAGGTAAGTGCAACATCTTCCTCTTTTCCCCTCATCCTTTACCAGCCCCCTCCTCCCCCTCCTCCTCTCCTCCCTACTTTTCATCCCGCTGCAGCTGAACTCTTCTGTGCGTGAAGCTCAAGGTGAACTGCTTCCCGTCTCTTTGCACGTGTGTGACTGTGTGAGTGTGTCAGGTGTGGACATTCTTTGGTGAAGCGGTCAACTGAAGCCCCAACCTGCACAACTCTTTTGGATCAATGTGTAGAGAAGATGCCGGGTCCGTCTGGGTGGAGGGAAGTTGCTAAGTTGTGTTTGAGTTGCAGTCGGTGTGGTGGTGGGGGTTTGGGGGGAGGTCACAGTTTGCTCCTGATTGAACATTTTTCCCTCCTTACTGACTCTGTTGTGAGGAGGAGGGGGTGGAGACACATGGGTGGCAGGTGGTGGTGGTGGAGAGGGGAGAGGAGGGGCGTCCTGATGCACCACCAAGGACAGTGGCCTGCTTGGGGGACATACTTCTTTATATGCCCATATGAACAAGAGCAACTATGGAATGTAAAGAAGTATGTATCCCAGGTCGGGAGACAATCCGACGTCTCGTCTGAGAGAACTCGAACTTTTCAAAGGCAATTTAACGAGTCCACAAGTGTTCCACCTCATCTCGATGCCTCATGCACATGTGCTGTACATATATTTCTATCTATCTGCATATACATATAGGTGTGTGTGCGTTTTCCGCCTTGATGTGGCCCAGTTGAGTCCAGCCTGCTTGCTGCTGCAGAAGGATGCATGCAGTAGAAAAGATGCAGCTGCAACTCCAGTCAGCAGTTTCCACTCACCCACAATAGATTTTCAGATATCTCTTTCAACATTTTATTTGTGGAAACCTGGAATCTTCCCCACCCCACCCCCCTCCGGCCCTCCACTCTGTTGTTTGCAATGTAGAGAATACATTTCCCTCACTCTCTGTTTTCTGTCTTATTCAGTGTGTTTGTGTGAATTTTCCTCATGTGAGTTTTTGTAGCATTAGCGGGCACGCCGCAGGCAGACGGAAGCTTCCAGTAAAGTGGTGCCAGTGATTAAATGTTTCCTTAATGGATAGCATGGCTGTGAGGGGATGGTCAGGAAGAGGAAGGAGTGGAGACGGGCTGCTCGCCCCTTCTTGGTCGCATCGCCGCGCTCAGACGCCGATGTCTCCGTTACGCCGTCTGAATCAGACTTCAAGTTTTAGGCCTGCTTAGTAGAAATGAATCAGTCGGATTATGTTTTTTATTTTGGAGGGAAGGAGGTTGGTGAAATTAAGAAATTTTCACCAGGTTTTTAGAGTGAAACCTGATTTTTACACCAGGTTATGAACTCAAAATGTTGGTTTCACGTCCTGCTAAAATCAGTTACTAAAACCGTTCAGTAAGTTAGAATATTACTGAAAAGTCCATTTATTTCACTAAGTGAAACACATTATACCGATTAATTGCACTCATGAGGAAGTTTGAAAGCCTTTGTTTCTATTAATTATGATGGTTTTCCGCTTTCAGCTTATAGAAACAAATTTTAATACTACATCAGACCATTAAAAAAACTTCCCTGTCTCGCTTAAAAATTAGCAGAAAAACACACAAGTACAAAAAAACCCCAAAAAAAACGAAAATATGGAGGTGAATTGACGTGTAACGAGTCAGAGCCAAACATGTCAGGCCTCATGATGTCGCCCTAATTCTGCTGAGCCAGCAAAACGCAGAGAGGCAGGTCTGATCATACTCTTCAGCTCTGATTAAGTATGCGTGTTACAGCGCAGTGTGTGGAGGTGTGACGGCGTGCGCGGGTGTGTGCACGTGTGTGCGTGTACGGGTGCAGGAACATTGACTAATCTGGGTGTGGTTTGGGAACCAGCATAACGGTCATGCTACACTTTAAGTATATGCGTTTTGGCCTACTTTGTGCATGCATACAGTATGTGACCTAGTTAGGGTTTACCTGTCCCTGTTTAGGTGCTATTCGGGTCGGCTTCAGGGTCCCTAAACAGTTTGCGTTGAGAAAAATCCCTAACTTTTCCAGACTACTCAGTGTGTTTATTTTAAACATCTAAAATACAAAATGAATCAATGGCAGATGTTTCTAAAGCTTTTAGGATGAGCGTATGGGGTGGAAACAAAGACACAGGCTTTTAAATAGGCAAAGGAATGAAGAAAGGGCATGTGGGAGGAAGGAAGAAAACAAGAAAAGAACAAGAAAAAAATGACTAGGAAGGAATCTCAGAGGGAAATAAAGTAGGAGACAAGGAAGGAAAGAAGAAGATCCAAGGAAAGACCAGGTGTGGAACACGCTGAATGAAGAAAAAAGGGGAAAAGAGGAAGGACACAGGAAATAAAAACCGAAGGGCAAACAGAAGGCAGGACACAAGGAAGAATAAAGGATACAAATAAGGATTAAAGAAATGACACTGTAAAGCAAGAAAAAAAAGGTGCTGGGCAGGTAGAAAAGAAGGTCATGAGAGCTGAGGACAGAAGTGAATGAAAAAAGGAAAAACACAAAAAGGGAGAAAGATAGGCTAGATTTAGACAGTAGGATAGGTATTTACCGTAAGTCCTTTCTTTTCCCAGCCTACGCTGGAACTCTGGCATTTGGATGTGGGAATGTGACCCTGACCAGGAGTCTGTCCTGCGGACTGGGGCGATTTCTTATAACAATCTGAAAAGAGCCCTCACAGGCAACCATGAACAAGAAGATCACGCAGACTGTACAGCAGTCCAATTGGAAGCTAATTGGGCATTAGCAGGAGGAAAAGTTCTAATCTTAGCACCCGACGATGAGGATGAGTAATCTGCATCCAGAAGTGCATGACATCCGCATCAGTAAAGAACATAAAGCCTCCACCCATCCGTATTAAAAAAACATAAAGTGTGTGTTTGTGACGAAGTCCAAGCTACTGTGCGTGCGTGTGTGTATGTGTGTTTTTTTATGTTGTTAGGATTTATTGCAGTGATTTGTAAGAACCACAGGGAAAGGTCGTTGTTCTGTGGGGGAATTCAAAGATAGAAGGGCACAGTGGCGAAGAGAGGGGGAGGAGCGGTGAGGGAGGGGTGACGAAAGGGAAACGAGAGAGCAGCGCGGACTGAAGTGGGATCGGAGCGGAGGGAGTTGTGGCGAGTGAGCGTGTGAGATGAGGCGAGGCGAAAGAGGCAGAGAGGGAGCCTGGATTGATGATGGTGTTCAGGTCCTCGGTGTGTGTTGGACGGGGGGCGGCGGGGGAGTGTACAAGAGGGGTTGGGCGGGTATTGTTCTGTCACTTTGCCTGTGTCAGCAGGTGGAAGCTCTCATCAGGACATTAAATATGCAACAATGCTGACTGCGGCACCGTGCTGAGACAGCCAAAGCCGGACGACCGGGAGGCCCCGCTGAAAGTAAACCGGCGGCACCGTTTTGCCTTACACCGCTCCAGGCCTTCATCCATCCGCCCGTCCCGCTGTCCACGCACACATTCTGGGCAGATGGCATCTTTTCAGCCTTCTCCGGCTGGTTAGAGACGGTAAAGGTGGCGAACTGAACGCCTTCCTGGTTGCAGGGGTTAGGGATAGTTGAAGAGGTGGAACGCCATCAGTCAGACCAAAAAAATAAATAGAAGATAGAAGTGACTGTGATTAAGTGCATATAGTTCTGTCTTAACTCTGCAGTCATCCCTCATGTCTTTACTCTGTTTGGAACAATAGGTCAACATGCTTTCTATCGATTCCATTTGGAGTTTGTTTCCCTTTTTTGCTTCACATCTTTTTTTTAGCATTTTTAAGGGAAAGTTGGGTTGTTTGGAAAGTCACTTAATCCTGACCTAAGAGTCATTTGTTCCAACGCTGCAATACAATAACACAATGAAATCCTCCAGTTGAAGGGTGTGTGAATACAGAACAACAAAAAACTTCTCTCTCATTCTAATTTGTCTCTGTATAATTAAAGATAGATTAGGATTTGGGTACATAAAATCCAATCCAGGTAGAATAATTAAACAAATTTAATTGATCACATAATGGTTTTGATAAAAAAGTATTGGTAGGACTAGATTAAAAGTTTGAATTGAGTTGCATGATCTGTAATTAAATACTGCTGGCCTGTAACCTGGAGGATTTTACTACATTAGCAGATTCTCAACTTTGCTGATACTATTTCGGACTGAAGTTGTCTCTCTAAATTGTTTTTCGATATGAGTGGGTGTGTGTGGTTGTCGTCCTGATGGTCTATCTCGCCCTGCGGTAAAATGTCTAGTAAGGTGCAACAATAAATCTGAACCGATTTCCTCAATATTCGGAGATCAGATATCGGCTAATACTTGCAAGAGAAGCCCAATATGTCCACTGATCTTACCTTCCTCCACAAAGGTTTGAAAATCAGCCACCGCAGTGAGAGAGGACTCAGACAGACAGACCTGCCCACCAGGTTCACAACTGCATATTCACAGTTAACAGTCACTGCACTGTTTCGACTTGCCGACTTTGTCTCTATATTTACTGAGTTTTCAGACCAAAATAAATCTGTATCGGAAAAAAAAAAATCTACATCAGCTGATCAGGCTTTTTAAACATCCATGATTGGCCAGAAAACTGCAATCAGTGCACCCATACTGCATGGGGTGTGCCCCTTCCCTCATCTCCTCTCCTGCTGGAGATATGCGCCAAGACTCTTACAACCCAGCTTGGACAAGTGACTATAGATAATTAATAGATGGATTGCTTAGACTGGGAGAAGATTTTTATTTTACTTTGCAATAAATATGTAAACATTTTGATTCTAATGTTGAATTCCTCACCGAAGTAGAAAAATGTGTTTTGCTGTTATTTGTAGGTCTTAGAATCTGCTACATCTGCTATCAACTGGTCAGAGTTGATGTGTGTGAAAACACACTGTGCAGAACCGTTCATGCATATGAGGAGAAAGGGGAAGCAAAAAGAGATTGAATTTTTTTTTTCTACACTGTCGCCCTTTATTGCCAGTTGTTTTCCCCTTTAAATCATGTTTATTGTAAGTTTGCATCGGCAGTGACCTGCAGAATGTAATACAAGTGAGGAGTGGTAGTAGTTGAAACAGTGGAAAGGTAATGCACGGGTCGTGTCGCCCCGGTACAAGGACACAGCCTATTATATCCCGTTCTATGTTTATGTCTAAAGTGAATCCCGTGGGGACTGAAGGTGTGCACCTCTTCCAAAGTCATTGCTCAAATGACGGGCGCACACAGACGCTGTCACATTGTACATAAAGCCACAATGTGGAGTCCCAGAGTTTTTCTGACATGTGCACAATGCTCGTCCACTGAGGTTCGGAAGTAGAAACTGCTTTATTTCAATGGGTGTTTTGTCAACAGACTGGAGCAAAGGTAAATGTGTGATTTCACAGTTTACACCAGGAAACCGTTTGTGCACCTGTCATCACGGTGACGTGTTGAAGCACAAAGCATCGTTCATTCCAAAAGGAAACCTGCTCTGCAGCAGGAGTGCCAATGAGATCACAGAGGACGAATAAAACAGACGAAAACCCGTCGAGGCCTTGATAAAAAATGACTTCAGATTTCTAATGAATTACTCATGATCACGAGCCTTAAGACTCAATTAGTTAATTGGTCAAGCGCTGTAATGTGAGAATGATCGGTTTTATGGGAGCGTCTTAATCGATCAAGAAAACAAGCGGCGTAATCAGAAAGCAAATTACGATTTATCATTCAGCGATTGAGTCTTTCGTTGTGTGTGAGCAGGTCAAAGCCAAACAGCTTCACACACACACACACACACACGCCCACACCCGCACACGCACACACACCCACATGCCAAGTGACTCCGAAAAGCCGATCCCTCTCTCACACCGGGACAGGGATCAATGTTGAGGTAATTTGTTTCAATCAATTAAACAGACATCTGCTTGAATTAGTCTCCAATAGACTCCAAAAGGCCAAACCTCGTTCTGTTACTCTAGGAGTGTGTGAGAACGACGAGATCAAACCAGACAAACCTTTCTCTTTGGACCATGTCCTGTCCCTGTAGGTTAGGCAAACAGCATGGTGGGTCTAGTTTTTTTTGTCAGTGTCAGAGCAGAATTGTTTTACAAATCTGGGTAATTGACTGACTTTCTGAGATAAAAGCGAATCTCTTGGAATATCTTTCAGGCAACTTAGTGGACATGTCACAAAAGTTTGAAAAATGAGAAATTTATGATGAATTTAATTGGCTATATGAAATGTAGGACAACAGTTCAATTTAATTTTTGGATGACTTTGCATCTCATTCAGTTGTTTTTTTTTTTTCTCAAAATGTACATTTTAACTCTCAGAGTGCATTCTCACCAGCCCTGTTTAGTCCGCTTTAATCAAACTCTAGTTCCTTTGCCTACAAGGCCCAGTTTGTTTGTGGAGGTGTGAATGCTTAATCGAACTGTGATGCGGACCAACAACGCAAAACCTGGTCTGCCTATAAACCTAGGTCTCGGTTCAGTTGAAGAGAACTCTGCTGTATTTCAAATGGATATGTGGAAACCAAGATGATCAAAAGCAGGAAGTGGATTATAGCTCAGAGCTTTCTTGGTAATATAATCAAAACAACAAACGCAAGAGTCTAGCAATAGCAGGAGAAATGGCTCTTGGTCTTTTGCCAAAGATAAATGAGAAATCCTACAACTGCTGAAACCTCACCCCACTCCATTTTTATTTTAATTCTGTGAAGAAACGAGTTGCCCTCAGTGTCATTTTCAGACATTTTCATGTTGTTTCCTTCAGTGGTTCTCGGTGCAGAGCCGTCACGGGCGCAGAGGGGAGCAGGTTGTTGAAATAGTTTGGTCTGTTTGACAGTGCAGTGTGAAAGTGAGCCGCACCAGCTGAACATGTAACAAATGTTGCAATTTTGATCCCCAATCAAACCGAGTCAGCCAGACTACCGGTGTGAAAACGCCTTGAGATGCAGTGCTGGAATGTATCGGGATAAACTTAACTTCAACAGAAAACTTCTGTTCATTTTCATGGTTTAGTTTGTGGAGACGGGTAAATATGAGTAAAAGATGAGTAGAAGAGCTCCAGTGTAATTTAGTTGCTCCCACTTGTACATGATGCGATGTTGCTGATGCCAGAGCCTGTCCGTTACTGTGCCGTACGAGGAGAGAGGGGTCGCTGCAAATCAACACGTGGGATAATTGTTATGCAGCGAAGCTGTGAAGCAGAGGGAAGTAATTAAAGAAACAAGCGCAGTGTGGTGGCGCTGGTGGTGGGACGCAAGCCCCTCCTTCCCGCTACGTCCCTTTCTCCATTTCCCCCCCTGCTAGCTCCAAATCACACACACACAAACACTCTTCTTTTCAAACACAGGGTCCCTTTTACATTGGCACCCCTGTAATTACTGCCAGTGTTTACAGTGATCCTAATATTCTAATTATACTCCACGGGTGTTTATAAGGTCGTAACATTTACAATTTTACGACACAGTAATTGTCAGTTGACCAAAAAATTAGAAAAATGCATTTTCTGTCTCCTGCTGTTCTTCTGATGAAAATACATATTGGATGCCGTCACTCGACACAAAACAAGCAATTCTTTTCCTAATGAATGCAAAAAAATAAAGAAAGAAAAATATTTGGGTGGTGGGACATACACCATTTTCTTGTAATGCAGCCCACACAATTTAAATTCATGCATCAATTTCCTGCAAAAATATTCAGAAATGCGCTGCCAGTGGAAGGATCTCAGGGAGACATGAAGCAGAGTTTCACTGATGTATCTCATAAAGGAATATCTTGGAATATAATACATTCCTAGGCACATTGCTGCTTCCATTACTGTTGATGAGAATAGCAAATGAACACTGGGAGACAGTGACTTGGTGTGCTGTAGATTATTTTTATAAGATGAAGTCTCGTGGAGCAGAAGAGGAGGAACCAATGTGCTTATTGAAAAGTATATGCAATATTTACTCCTATTCTCCTGGTAGTAATTCAAGGCCAGGACAGTTTGTCTCAAAATATCAGATTCACCCAAAAAGTTTTAATTTTAATGTCCCTTTAAAGAAGAATAATAAATCACAACATAAATCAACTCAGTTCCCTTAATATAGTTTACTGTACTACTGGGTAAATAATTCAAGCTTGTGTAAATTTATCTGTCACAGCGTTTGGGTTCAGGTTGAAATAATTACATGTGTGAACGCATGCAAGTGTTGAAGTTTTAATGTAGTCTGGGATGTCTTTTTTTTTTTTGTTCGTTCTGTTTTTTAAACTGTGATGATCTCACTGCTTTCTCTTCATCCGTAATCCTTATATAAACAACATAACAGTGAAAAATATGAAAAATGTGCTTCTTATATTGCTGAATGTTAGCCGAGGCTAGCAGCCAACAACAGGGCTGGACCAATAGGATGTGCTAACGCTCCACCTGCTCTGAAGGAGGAACGTTTTTCTCAGGACCGATTTGTTCCGCAGATGTAAATGCATTTTGTGGTGGTAATTAGACCTGCAGCCTATTATCTTTTTTGTTTTAATAGTCGGGTATTTTATTGATTATTCTGACAATCAAGTAAAAAACATTATTAAAAATTGGCACCTTTTGCATATCTTTCATTTTACAATTCAGGTTTTATTTATGCAATTTTAGAATTATATGACAAGTGGAATTTTTTTTTTTTTTAAATAGGAGAATAAACATTTTATTGCCTAACATTTAGTAACATCAAAGGATGTATCTGCAGCTAAACACACACCTGTAACATCAACAGCTCATCGTTCCAGGTTGACTTTATATCATGACCGTGTCGGGCTGATCTTCTGACTATTTTCAACTAATAACCGGATAACAAACATTATACTTTTTTCTGTGCAGAATTTGAACCCAGTGAAGCTAAAACTTTGCCACTTGAGGAGTTCTGGGTAAAACATTTGAACAGGGAACGAAGGTTTATCACCTTAAATGTAAAATGTATATGACTTTTGGATAAATTACTGCTTTGTGTTTTTGTTTCAGCAATTTCCTATTTTAGATTTAATGATTATTTCATTACATATTTAGTTGACAATTAGTTCAATAATCAAATCCTCACTATTAATTTGATTCATTGTTTCAGCCCTTGACATAATAAACATATTTATTCCAGTTTTCATGACTAAAAGGACAACATGATTGAAAAACATGAAACTGACAGAAACAAGTGAAATTCTGATACATAAGTTTTAATAAAAAGTTTTGTTTTTTTATTTGGATCTTTTGTCTGTGCCATTGTTTAACTAACAGTATCTCCGTTCATTATGTGCCCTGCCCACTCTTGTTTCTTTATTCTTTATTAGGACTTGGAGGAAAGTCCACTGGCAAGGTGTAGGACTGAATTATTTGGTCATTTCTAACCTAATTAATTAATAATCAGTGTCCTGTTTTGCCCTTTGTGACAAACGAATGTGGCTGCTTAAGCGATTGCTGATTTGTTAGGGGAATAAGGGAGCGGGTGAGTCGACGGCAACCATAAAGCAAGAAAATAAATATGCAGACAACTAACCTCATTTGTGAGGTTGAGATTGTTCTTTTTTATTACATTTTTGCATTTTATTTGTAGAGCATGAGTTCAAATTTTGTGACATTTTTTAATGCTTTTAACAAAAATCATCTTTAAATCATTGCTAGTTTCTCGTTTTACCCTGAGCTTCATAGATGTGTGTTGGGATCGGTTGTCACAAACCTCGTTTCATTTGCCAGTACCTGATTCATCGTGCTCAAAATGTGGCTCTTAAAACTGCTCAGTGCTCAGAAATGAATCCTGTTCAAATGCTGTTTCTGTGAGATTAAAATGAATCATTTCCTAACTTTTAGGGTTAGACCTTATCAGTTATTCTTTAAAATTCAAATCTTATAAGGGAATAGTAATAACATGAAAAAGTTGCAATAACGTGGAGTCTACAGCCAAAACAGTGATAGAAAACTGAACGGTTCTCCAAAAAATATGAAAAAATGTGAGACTGTTTTAGACAAAATTTTTAATGTTGCGGACATAAAAAAAATATTGTGGTTTGAAGCAAATCAACCACGCAAAGAGTAATATTGTCAGATATTGACACTAAATATGGCTGTAATA
This sequence comes from Poeciliopsis paucimaculata, assembly GCA_903067055.1. Classification (NCBI taxonomy): domain Eukaryota; kingdom Metazoa; phylum Chordata; class Actinopteri; order Cyprinodontiformes; family Poeciliidae; genus Poeciliopsis; species Poeciliopsis paucimaculata. The sequence continues at coordinate 22,294 of CAEGAD010084462.1, read as the reverse complement.
AATCAGGGTGTTCCATCACTCCCATCCCAGCATGGAGAGCCTCTGGCTGGCCACTCACTATCTGATCAATTAAGAGATGAATTGTTCAGAAATGGTAAATATTACAAACATGTGGCATGTGGACAAACCCCTTTCAAAGAAGACTGAGCAACGTAATCATGTATTTCAGCATATTTGTTCTTCAACTGGATGAGACAAGACTTATAATTGATCATAGTCTATTTTTATTTTTCAGCAGAAAGAATCAGTCACTTTAACAGGCTGATTTTTAATAGCCTTTATAAGTTTCATCGTCTGTACGCCTTTCCTGACCTACGTATCCATCTGAGCACGCCTCATGTGTTCCGCTCCCCTCTACCTGTCAGGAGACGGTTATTAGGATCAGCGTACATGAGCGCAGGTGTCAGAAAGTGGCTGAGCCTCTGCGCTGCAGCCAGTGATAAAACATGATGCAGGACTACCATTAGAGGAGATCCCTGCAAGACCGCAAATGCAAGCGAGTCAGTCTTGGCCCTGTCAGCTGGTAAAACGATCATGTCAGTCAGACTCACTGTCAGCGGAGTGACAGAGCAAGTTGGGCCCACTCCTCCTTCCTGTAAGTGCACATATCTATGAATCGAAGAGGAGCAGAGTGCAGAGTCAGGGCAAAGCTTGTTAGCATTCGTCTGTCATCATCCTCACCATCACCCTCAGAGGAAATAGGAGAACAAGGTAGAGGACAGAGGAGTTAAAGAAAAGGGACTGAGGGCTTTTAGAGGGAATGCGGCTACTTTCCGTCTCCAAAACTGCTTGGCGTGCGGCTATCGTGGTCAGGAACAAACAATTTGTTTACAAAAAGAAAGAGAAACCAAAGGAGAAAAATAACCGGATCATAAAGAGCATGAATTACACTACCAGCGAGTCAGTGGCAGAGAGTAAATCTGCCGAAGCTGTAAAGAGTTATGCGTTGTGATCTGTTCCACCGATCGCTGTGTGCTTTGAGATAATTGCTTCCATTTTGTTGCACAGGGACTATTACAGTGTATGATAGCTGGATTACCATCTGTAACCGTGAGCTCCACTTTGCAGAAGTAGTGCTGTATCAGCAGCAGGACCTCTGGAAGATGTAGGTTTAGTGACAAGTCGGTGTGGTAGCTCGGAGCTATTGTAGTAGTTATGGGCTCCCTTTATAGAATTTCACTTTCTGCAGTGAAAGATTTTTTCCTCTGTTTGATTCAGTGAGATAACATTATCTGAATGGAGTCATCTCTTGCTGTTGGTGTGTAAAGTTACTCAGTAGAACCTTTTGGGAATTGCGCATAGCAATTTTGGCTTTGCATTTGTAGAGTCAGAGGAATCTATTTCACTTGCCCGTGTAGAAAAGGTCAAAGGAAATACCCAAAAATCCAGTGGTGTTCCATGTTTTTGCAATTACTTTAGAGTAATATTAGGGAGTAAAAGAAGATGCAATTTAATTCATTTTTCAACACATTTTGATTTGCTTTCTCAGTTTTGTCAGTCCAGGCCTGTTGGCCTAACATTCAGTCCTGAGTGAATTATAGATGGTATCACTGAGAGTGTTTTTGGAATTGATAGTCCGGTACACTCAGTTCAATCGAGCACCAAAGTTACAACATTTATTACATTTTCAGCTGGTGTGATTCGCTTTCACACTGCACTGTGTCAAATGGACCAAACCCTTTAAAAAACCCATTCACCACTGAAGTGAATGCACAAAATCTTTGAAGAAGACAGTGTAACTTCCTTTTTCACACACAAAAAAAAGGAAATGTCGTGTAGTGGTGTGAAAAAGGAGCCCCCACCCCCACCTGCCCATAAACTTACCATAAAATCTCAAGGTTGAACAACAGAGACATGTTGTGATTGGTTCTGCTAACACTTTTTGCACAACATGGCAACTATTCTATTGAGAGACTCCCAGACAATCCAGACTAAAGTAACCTAAGATTTGTGGGGTTTTTTTGTTTGGTTTGATTTTGTTCCTACTTATCTATCACATGTTCATGTGATAAATGTGTGGATTTGATTGTATTGGAACTGGATTTATTTAGCTGAAAATTCAATAAAAATATTCAATATGTAGTGAAGTGAGACTGTAGGGTCTTAGGATTTCTTTTTTGACTTTGGCAAAACATCACTAACTATGTCTCCCACTAGCTCTCGACATCCACGTTTGTTTTGATTGTTATTTACCCAGCATGCCGTACAGCGTAGCCTGCTTTCCTTCTTCCTGTCCGCTTGCCCTCCAAATTCAACCAAACACAGATCTGGTTTTGTAGGCGGGCCAGATTTCACTGTTTTGGTCCGCATCAAAGTTTGGTTCCTTCGGGGAGTTGCGAATGCGCAATCAGACTTTTGAGGCAAAAAAAACCCTGGAGTTTGATTTAACTGGACTATCAATTAATCAGTTAAGTTTATTTGTGTATCACATTTCAGCAACAAGGAGAAATGTTAATAAAATAATAAAAATCAATGAATAATAAAAACTTAATATTACAAAGTTGCAAAGAAAACGCCATACAGTCAAAATCATACACATCAAGTGTGTTGGCCAATGTTTCATTTATTATGTTTTAAAAGCAAATCTAAAACAGGTGGCTTTTTAGTCAGTGTTTCTGCTGTTTTACAGTTATCTTCAGGTTTGTTCCAGATTTGTGGTGCTAATAAAGGCACCCTTAACTGCAACTGGCCTCAAGGTAAAAGTTAGTTGCGGTCAGCCACTCAATATGTTTTGGTAGCATCAAGAACTCTCTGGCATGAGGTTCTAGGTTTCATCAAGTTTTGCAGACATTAATTTAATTTACCAACATTTTTTTTATATTACAAAGAGGCAAAATTGCACACATATTTAGTACTGACCAATCAAACATACATCTTGCTTCTGAACAGCTCCTCTTTTGTTTTGCCCATTTGAAGGCTCCCTCTCCCCTTGTTCAAGCTGATTCTGCTGATGTTAGAGGCTGTAAGCCAATATAGTTAAGAAAATAGGATAGGGCAGAGAGGCTGAGATGAGCTATAGGACATTTCAAAGATGAGATTATTTGTGGTAGAAATTCTTGGAATTGCTCACATTAACCAGAAAGCCGTGTGTCACATGATCTAAATCGCTTTCATGTTGCATTGCGGCTGCCGGTGTGGCATTAGGCTCATGTGTGTGTTGGACTTGAGTTCCTTTTATGCGTCTCCAGTGGTCAGTCTGTGGCCGGACTCAAAACGGTGAGGGCTACTCAGACCGTCATGAAGCAGGGTCATATGCGCCTTCTGTTCTCTTGTGGTTTTATTATAGAAACAATAATGTTGAGACCCCTCTAAAGACGACTATAAAGGATGAGATGAGTAAGAAAATCAATGGCAAAGATACAAATAAGAGAAGAAGTACAACATGTAAATAGTGTGGAGAGCAATTGTTGGGACAAGTCACAGTACAGATTTTTGATTAAGTTTATTATTTGACAACGGGTTTTACACCAGCTCCCCTGTCAGTGTATATTTTCTATAAATTTGTAAAGAAAATGTATGACTTTTTCTAAAATGTTTCTATAGACAGAGAAGAACTTTGTTCTCAATATCTGATCATATTCTGCTTTTTAGTATCACTCTCATAATTCTTCTGGCTTATTTAAATGCTGCAACAAAATGAGCTCTGTTACTCAAGATAATTTGATACACAGCTTTACTCTGGAAATTTTCAAATTGTGACTTTCAGATGTCGAGATTAAGTCAAATTAAAAAAAAAAACATAAATAAATAAAAAAATTAACATTTTTACATTGAAAGAGTAACTGGATAAAGAAAAAAAAAATGTAGAAATAATAAAAACAAGTGAATCAAAAGCCTAGACAGAGACAGAAGTTGGGTTAACTTTTCCTTTTAGTTTAACCTGCTACAAAAACAGCAAAATAACTTTTACCACAATATTGTGTTAAGGAATTATCAATACTGGTCAAGTATGTTTGAGCTGTTGTGACATCCAGACATAAAGGTGTGTGCTCTAAGTTGCATTTTATTTTGAAGTAAGAAGGGAAGTATGTTTTGAGTTGCCCAGTTGTGCTGAACAGTCAGTTTAAAGATGCACTGCTTTATGGGTTAACTATGCCACAATCATTGCATTCAATTTTCTGAATATTCTGAAGGTCAGCAAACTATGTAAAAATGGGTTTGCCTATGTCCGTGAGCAGACCATGTGAAGAAGCCTGAGCTATTGGCCAAATGAACTAAGGAATGTTCATAGGTTTTTTAAGGTTTTCACGGATTTGGACTGTTTTGACCACCTCTAATTCAGAATCTGAAATATTAATACAAATGAAACTTGAACTGGATGATTGAGCTTCAAACAGGGTGTAAGTTTCTTTCACACATTCTTAATATGGTCAGGATAACACCTGATAGTTTGTTTACCCATGGTATATAATACTTTCTCTGACAGTCAAAAGCATTGCTGACTTATGACAACTTGTCTACGACTCTTACGCTACATGTTTTAAAAATGCTAATCTGCCGAAGATGCTCTGAATGACTCCAACTAACCCAGACCGTTATCTATACCCAAGTCGAAACAGAGGAGTCATAACAAAATCTCCACACAGCTTTAAAGAAGGTGCCAGCGTCCCGCTCCCTGACAGCAGGAAAAACTTGCAAGCTGAAGCTATCTTTACACGCAAGCACCCTCTCTGATTTTAACTGCATTGGATTTTTGTTTCACAACGGAGTGTATATCAAGCGTGCCTTTGTGGCCCTGCTGCGGCCCGTAATGAATGCATGGCTAAAATAACTAAGTGGCAGAGGGAGTGAGGTAGGAAGGGAACATGGGGCGGGGGGGAGAAGCAGGGGAGGAAGAGATGAGGCTGGGGGTGGGGTGGTGCGTGCTCAGAGTGAGAATCATTCTGTAGAGGTGGAGACAGCGAGAGAGAGAGAAAGAAAGGTGAAAACATAAGGGAGGTCAGCTCTGATATGGCAGTTGGTGTACATGATTCCTGATGTTAAAAACCAGATAATGTAGTTTTACTTGTTTTAAAAGAGCCTTTTGGCTTCTTCCTGCTCAGTAAACTGAACTGCGGCCATTCATTTATCCCTATTCAGGTTGTGGCTATCCGTCTTGCAGGAGTGTGCTACAAACTTTTATAAGCAGATAATAAATGTCCCAAGGAGCTCATCATCGGCTAATTCTAAGGAAAGATACCATCTAAACATTTCTAGCGAGGTTCCATGAGAGGAGTAGAGAGGCCTGAGTTTTTGTTAAGCATTGTGTATGTTGACGAAGAAACGTCCCTAGAGAGTGAGAGGAATAATTAAATATATCATCCAAATAGGTATTGATCGTCTTAAGGGTGTTGCCGTTAGATTAAAAGGTTAAAGAATAAAACCGCTTTGAGGGTTAAATTATTGTGAGGTAAAATCAAGAGCGTAGAAAGATAAAGACTGCAGTAATCAGAATGTATGAGCCCTGCAGACATGCTTATTGATGTCCTATAGATGTTTAGAATCCCGTCAAGACACATTATGAACCGTAAGCAAACCCATTAGGACGTTTTATCTACTGCTAGGAGAGTTTGGGTTGGCTGGGGCACTGCTGGGTGAGCGCGTTGGCTGTTTCAGTTGCTCCACAATATCAGCTATAATGTGAAAATACAATTTTTTTTTTTAAAAGTGCGCAGTGTGGCACCCCAGCCAAGCAGCGGAACAAGGTCAGGAAGCACTTTAATTTTTTGAATTTTTTTTTTTTTTAATCCAGACCTGTTTTATCTTTGGGGACGATAAGGAGAGGAAGTGACTAAGCACAAGATACAAGCTCCTGTTACCCTTCTGTCTCCTTCTCCGATCAACCAATCGGACAAGCGAATAGTGCTGAGTCAGCCACTGGGTTCTGCTCACGTATAAACGAAGGGTGGGGCAAGGAGGACGTTGGTGTCTGCAGTGGACTGCAGCAGCACTGCCATCGCTAACCTCACGGCTACAGGAACTGAATCACCAGCTTCCAAGTCTCAGAGCCTTCGACTCTCTTAGATTGGCCCTAGACGTCTTTGCTGGATAATATACATGCCACCTTACCCATTCCTGTAGTCAGTCTGTAATTAGTGGGAATAAATATGGCAAGTCACTGAAGATAAAGTTTATAGCCTGGCCACGGGTCAGCTTGTTTCATTGCTATAGTGAGCCTTGCATTAAGGTAATTACAAGTCATTTCACATTTTCATCATGTGTGCATTCAAGTTTTCTTTGGGTTGAACCTTTGAAGCTGACTTAACTGAAATGCTGTATTAAGCATACTGCTGTTTAAAAGGGATTTATTAATCATTTAATAACAGATCCCAAACAGCAAAACTCAGGGCCAAGACGAAGTGTGTGTGTGGGTCAGTGAAAGCATCGTTTTGTTCCGATAGTGCCCTCTGTATTCTTTTACTGGATATCTGGTCATTGTGTAACAAAACAGTCTCAACCCAAAATTTAACACATTATTATTAAATAATGAACTTTACCCTGACTAGAGCAAATCTCAAGTCATGCTATAAGGATGGGCAGTATCAGTGCTGAAATCACGCCTACATTTCCCTGTTAACATTGGAACAGTTTTATATCCTCTGTTAACCTATACAGAGCCACAGGGTGGGATGGAGGCTCCTTTATCCAGCAGCCAGTAGGTGAGAGGCAGGGTCACATGTGTCTATTCCATCAAAGGGCAGCACAAAAAGTTTAAGTATATTTTATTTAAATCCAACTTTTGCGACTTCAGCGGAAGTAGTGATAGTTCTCAACAGTCTATCACTGTCTTCCCAGCAAATTGTAGGGCGTTTGCTGTACTTCTTACCATTTGACTTACTGGAGAGGTTGCCGGTTTGACTCTATCTACTCCCTGCCACACTGGGAAATACCAGTCTCCGTATCAATGAATGTGTCAGCCTGGATAGGTAAGTGGGACTTGCGGTTCTTAATTCTGCGGGATCCATTTGTGACGGCGGGTTCCTGAAACGGCTCACTCTAAGTTCACCGAGGTGACAGGAAGTGATTCTAGGCCAGCCCTCCCACACGACGTGGCGCCGGGTGGAAAGCGGAGGTCTGGCAGTCACCGAGACAGTCACTGAGACCTACTTGTCCTGATAAGGAGAGAGAGAGACAGAGCAGGCGGGCGGACATGGTCAGTGAGTCAGTGAGTGAAGAGGTTGTGAAGCTGATGGGAGTGGCACTGCAGACAGGTTGTATCAGCTCAGCCCCTAGAGTGTCAGGTCATACATCTGTAATGAAAATATCACAATGAACAAGACTGACAGAGTCAACTGCAGGACTGGTTACAGAGTGTCACCCCACTTACATGGTGCTTGGCTGGCAGCTGCACTGTTACACCACCTGTATGGTATACGTCTCCCCAGGGACACCACGCACTCCAAACTCCTGACCTTTTCCTTTATGACTCCTTGACTGTCTTGGACCGCTGGCGTCCAGCTGTCCCTAACCATCATCTCCTCCTCCCCTCTGTCTACAATATAAGGGCAGGAATGCAGTGGACAGCACAGTCCCAGAATAGACAAGTAGCAGCCCCTATCTCCAACCACACAATCTGCCTGATAGAGGGCACCTACATTACAAGGCAGCCTGGAGCAGGAGTGCAGACCTATGCAGCATGTCGGCACACATACAAAAGCCTCGGCTGCAAAGATGGTAAACTTGTGAATGCACAACACCTTTGTTTATTGTGGGTTAGATCCTGATGGAGACGCCCTCCCCTCCTCTCCCCAGTTTAGTGTTGAAAGAGGAGTCACCGGCGAAGCCTTCAGCTGGCACCTGATCGAGGTTAATGATAAAACGCAATGGGTGTAACGATTCTGTTTGATGTTGGATCTGAGTGGAGGTGCACGGGGTGAAGGAGGGTTGGATGTTTGATGAGTGTGTGGGCCGGAGATTGGTGGAGTGAAGCATTGAAAGCGCAGCAAAGGGATTCTCTCCCTAATCTACAGAAAATCCTGCTGTGAAAAGGATTCTGGGTGTAGCGCTTTCTCCTCTGAAGACGATATTCGCGCTCGAATGCTCACAGAGGCTGGCAAAGCAGTCTTGGCTCTCGCTCTCTGTCTAATGTGGACACTCACAGATCATTATCCGCCCAAAGAGGAGCAGAGGCCTCGTTCAAACGGGGGGGCCTCGCTGACATTGAAAGCAGACGTGAGCAATCCGTACGAGTTATATGTCTGGAGTCACCGGATTCATGTGCATTCCTGCTGCCTCGCTGCATGTTGATAGCTGTAGTTCTGGAACTGGTGGAAGATTCAAGCCATGAAAGCTCAGATTATCCTCCATATACCACATGCTGAGTTTCTACGCGATCCGGAAAAAGGTGGGATGCAATTTAATAGTAGGGAAATATGGCAAATTAAGGTTATAGTGGGGAATTGTGTGAGTTCGTCCATCCATCCATTCATCCGACTATCTATCCATGTCTACTCTCGTCCATCCATTCCTCTCCCCTGTGGTCTGTTTTTTGACATGAAAAATGTCCTTCTGCTCCTTCCAGTTCCTTTTACACCCGGATGCATAGTCATCAATTTGCGAAACTCTTGGGTGACAACTTTATTAAACATAAGAGGGATGGCGTTAACAGGAAAGGATGAGAGATCACTCTTTCCCTCCCTTTGTACATATAGTGACAGTATTTTATTTATTTTACACAATTTGGGTGCAGTGAGTCTGATGGATTTGTTATCTCAGAAGGGGTGGACAGTTTTGATACAGGACTGACAGTGGAAGTACTCACACACACTACAAACGCATACTTTGTGAGAGTCAAGACCAAACAGAGATTTGGAGCAACTCAAACCCGCTGAACATGATAGCTGTCATATGTGACTTGAATCTGGAGAAAACGCTGCATTTTCTGACTTTTTCAGGGATTTTAGGCAGCAACAGGAGGTTTTAAGAAAAGTGTGTCTACTGATAATTGTGCCAACAGAGGAATGCAAACTTTATTTGGGTTTCACAGACTGAAAATTTTGCAGCAGAATTTACAACCTTCAGGATGAAACTGCATGAAACTCTTGTTTCTCTGTTTTCAGGGTTTTCAGTGTTTCATGACGTTCACCTTCGACACCACTGTTTATTCAAATTAATGGATCTGATTTCAGGTAACGCAGTCCAATTAGAGATCCATACGTGGTAGGATCAAACTGGATCACCATTTGAAATGCAAGCATACAAGAAGGTTTTTTCTTTTATTTTGTTTTTTTTTTAAGTTAACTTAATATTATTATACGTTATTTCATGGCAAAGTAAAAATACTTCCTCTGTTTCTAAATTTGTGTTAAAATTTAGAAACAGAGGTTAGACGTTTGTTTGCTTGAAGAAAACCGAACCACCTGCCAACCAGCTGATGTCTTCACATTTCTCAAACACTACTTCACATTTTTCTGCCTAGAAGGTGGATCTGTCCATTATTCATTTGGATGTCTGGTTCTGCCATTTTACTCCATTCAGTATAATTTTGTCCCAGAAGTGATTTCTATTCAACCTTATAAAATATTTATCTGTAACCATGATAGATTTTGGCTCTAGGAATACTTCAGGTTGTATTAAACAAGGCTTGGTTGAAGGTTATGAGCATCTTCATTTTGAATTGATAAAGGTCAGTCGTTCGCCTGGTCTGAAACAACAGGATTGCATCAAAAGTGCATCTTAAAACATCTCCAAACTCCAAGTAATCACTGCGGAATGAACAGCCAAGTTTTGATTAAAAGCTTAATTAGACACAACTTTAATTAGAAACATACACAGAATTTAACAGTTGAGCAAATTTTAAAACAAGTGTGTAAAGTAATATTATTACTTTAAAAAAAAAAAAGAAAATCAAATTGTGCAACTGAAAATCAATTGTAATTCCCACTGCTGCAAAAAATAATACGTTAAATATTCTAGTCGTAATGGTGTAATTCTGATTATGATACACATCCCCAAGCATTAAGATTAAATAAATATCAGCTGCAACTTTTAGTAGCTCCTTTGAATGTTGTGAATGTGTTGATTCTTTAAAGAAAAAATAAAGACTAATTTACTAAACTCAACTTGTATTTTTCATCTTTACCTTTATGTCCTCTGTGAATCCATTGTATATCACTTTGCGTATAAACCAAGTTTATTTCAAGAAACAAGCAGAGATTAGCTGCCGATATATTAACCAGCAGAGGCTGTAAAACAGCGCAATGACTCCTATAAAGCTAACGTTAATTTACAGTCAACACTGTTGCTTTGTCATGTTACCCATGATCAGAAACATTTTTTTTTTAAACATGAACTGAAGGAATGGTATAATTTAAATCCTAGTGGCTTAATTTAAACAAAAAACAAACAAACAAAAAAACTTAGCTTTCTTGTTACCTGCCTGATGGAAAACTTAGAATATGTTAAAAAGTCATTCTAACCGGAAGTGGTTTTAAGCTGGTGATAAACAGAGCCTTTGGTCTGCTGGGACTAACCTTGGGAGAACCCAATCTGAATCAGAGACTAATCTATGCCATGTACAACATTAACTAATCCTAATCTTTTAATAGAACCTCTTTTCAAAAAGGCCTGAATGACGTCTTTGAAGCTAGAAGCAATCAATTGAAGACATTGAACCCTGCCCAATAAAATAATGACATACATTTCTGGATCTACAAACGTAAGCACCGGATTGGTCAAACAAAAGGAGTTTTGTGAGCAGATACACTCAGGACCAAATCTAGAGCTTAAAAAAAAAAAAAAAAAACAGAATCCACAACAAGGAGAAACGCTGAAGCTATGAGAGGAGAAGAAGAACATTCGGACACGATGGGAAACAGGAGGACAGCAGGGTTGAAAGAGACGGTTTACATAAACAGAAACGAGTGTCAGTTTGGAACGTCCGGATGAGTAAGAATGTGGAAATCCCGGAGTTCCCAGGTGAAATAATGAAGTCCTTATGCAAAGCGTTGTCATCATAGATCAGGGATGTCAAAGTTAAATATACAGAGGACCAAAGAACCAAATTTGCTACAAGATGAGGGCCGGACTGGTTCACCGTTTATTAAAACATATTGAAATGATTGCACATAGCCTATTGAACCAAGACATAACCCAGTGTATATTATTTAATAATTAAATGAATAAAGCAATATTTTGTTATGATTCTGTCAGTAATTTCAAGTGAAACCATTTTTCAACAGGCAAACAGACAAAAACAAACTTCCTTCAAAGAAAAATATCATGTTCTGTACTTTAAAAGAATAAAGCTATATTTTGTTATGACCCTGTCAGTAACCTCAAGGGAAAACATTTTCAACAGGCAAACAGCAAAAAATTTAATTGTTTTGAAAAACAACATGTTTCTTAATATCAAGATAAATACATAAGTTAAAGTGCATTATAAACTTAAAATGCATTATTGTGCTGCTCTATGACGTCCATATTCTTGTATTTGTGTGTTTCTGAGAAGCTTGATAGATTATATTCTTAGATTATATTCTTTCATTACAGCCAAACTTTCTCCACACAGAAAACACACGGGCAACGATGGAATAGTTACTTTGAAAAAGTAACTTTAATCAGATTACTGATTACTCCTTGAAAAAGAAATTTAGTTAGATTACTTGATTTGGAAAGTAACTAGGTTACATTAAAAGTAATTTTTTAGTTACTTTCACCAATTGCTGACAACAACAACACTCTGCCACCTGTGAAAATCACATTGATCTTTGCCAATAATTAATTGCAAGTTATTTTATAATGATTACATCAATAATGTGTCTCCAGTTATATGGTTGAACTGAAGTGGAGATTGTTTAATGGTTACAACAGTACAAAAAAAACTTCAATAATTTGTGCGTGTTTTTGTGTGCTTCTATTGTCTGGAAAACTATAAATAGGGTTTTACCCCTCATCCCCTTCCAGCCCCCAGCCTCCAGGTTCTGCATTACGGCCCTGTGTTTGGTATCATAGCACAGCGCACAGATCTCCTCCTACCGCTCTACAACTCAGATGTCCCGCTGCACAAATTTCTGACACTTACCATTCACAGAAAATATATTAACATTAACAAAGACACAGCGGGACGGATCATCTGGGAAATGATGATCCGTCTAAAACTAACTGGATGTCAGTCAAATTCTGGGGTTCATGTCTGCTTATTTACAAGCCCAAAAAGTGCAGACCGCGACTCTTTAAATCTGCAAGCGACTTTAGAAGGAAAACACATTTTGAGGTTCGGAATTGGCGACCGAAACTCAAAATAGTTACTTTTCAGCAACAAAATGCGCATCTCAATCCATTGTTTCTGTCGCTGCTGACAGACAGTGTCGCATAGAAACTGCGGTTACTCTCCAAGACGCGTAGAGGAAATAAAATTACAAAAGAAAATAGTAACGCAAAGTGGTTTCGATAAGTAACTGTAGTCTGACTACTGGATTTGAAATAGCGACGCATTAGATTACTCGTTTCTGAAAAAAGTGGTCCGATGTCAGTAACCCGTTACTAGCATCACTGTCTGCCTCCCATCTGGCCTGAAACTCTCTGTTCTGAGCGTCCACTAAACGTTTAGCCATTTTTGAGGAGGGGGTACCTGAAAGTTGATCTCTGTACTGATTGCTGATGAAACCGCTTGTGCTGCAATGACTTCGCGGGCTACCGTTGCATTGTGGGGAATGTAGTGTTGGTGCGTGCAAAACACCAGCGGGCCGCCGTGGCCTGCGGGCTGGTTCCAATAGTAATGAAATATCATCCAGGGGACCACAGATAATTAATTCTGGCCCGCGGGCCTTGACTTTGACATATGTGTCATAGATGTTGGGTTGATGTGAGATGAATGCTGATGGTTCAGTCTGCTTAAGACTGAAGAGAAAACTGTCAAAAGAACATCTGATACTCTCTCACACAGATCACACACACAAATATTTTGATTCAGGTGTTTTCGACGTTGGGCTGCAGTAGCCACTAAATACATGTTGTATTAACTTGTGCTGTGTATTTTTCAGTGATGACATAGTTTGTTGTTTGTTGCTATAGTTTCATGGTTTTGTTTTTTCTCTTTCTGCACATGTGGAAACAGACTTCTAGGCTGTTGTAATCTCTGTGTCCGTCTTTCCTTTAAACCTTTTTCCCACCTTTCCCTCTTTCTTTCCCTTCTCTGTATCCAAAGCAATTTCTAAAAAGAAAAAAAAAAAAAAAACAACGAAAAGAAAAGAAAATTAGATCTACAGTCTAGAAGTATTCTGGTCTGGTCAATCCTTTATCCACTACAACAAAGCACCAATCACCAACCTACACACACCTTTGATATTGAAGGTCCTTTTACATTATGTGAACAAATCATGTGCCTACAAGCAGAAGGAACTGTAAATGTGAAAGTTGAGATATATTATTGTTATTTACATAACTAATAACATAATTACACCAATAAAACACCAATCTCTAAGATTTTGCAGCCAGTACCTACTATAAACAGTTTATTTCCTAATGATTAAGTTATTAGCTGGACTAATTGAACAAGGAAATGAGTTACTCCAAGGTCGAGCGGAGCAGTGAGCCAGTAGCACTGCTGAGTCCATGGACTCTGTGCCACCGCGCTCACCACAGCGGCTACAATAAACGGCCTTTTCCACGTCCCAAAAATGGCAGAGAATAAAAATCAAGAGTTTAGGGAAGAAATGGCTTTGAGCACGGGGTACGAGGGTGAGAAAGAAACAGGAAGAACGGATGTTCTGCATAGCGGCGGAGGTCAATGAGAGTTAATTTTCCTGCCGTCCTATCCGCTGGCTTCATTAGCAGTATTGACAGTTAGGTGATGAATTCATTGTTTTCTCTGGTTTGTCTGCAGCCATCATTTATATGCGCTCCTCTGTTATCTCTCAGGGCCCTGCTCCCTGTTTTTCTAGTTGCTTTTTCATCACCTACATTTTTCTCCATCCTCTTTCTCTCCTGCTCTCCTCTGTCCTTGTTCACCATCTTTCCTTCTTCAACTCTTTAAGCACACTATTAATTTTTTTCCCCCTGTATTTTCATACAGTAAAGAAAAACAAGTTACTATTAATGACAGTTTGCCAATGTATAGTGCATTGTGAATGCATATAGAGATGATGCACACAGACGTGATTCCACTCACATTTGGGCTCTTGTCTCTTCCAGATTGTTCCCTGTTCAACCTCTTCTTCTCCTTGGACCCAAAATGCTTTGCTAAAGCTGGTAAAATGGAACCAAATCAACTGTTTAATGGATTTGGTCCCCTTCAACCAGCTGTAGCTGTGCATTGATCACTCCGAGGAGCCGACTGACAGCCACGCAGTGGGACAAAAGCGACGCCTCTTTTTTCCTCTCCACACATAAACTCATTGTCGTGTGTTTCTCAGCACCAGCGACTGTGTGCATTTATCTCTGTTAAAAAGATTACCAGAAGCAATTTACTTAATCTGACTTAAACAAGCCAAGTAAGTAATTATAGATATCTTAGTGCATGAATTGTTATGCTGTGTAAAGCTGTTACTGTATTGTCCTTTGGAGAATTGAATTGTTCTTTGGAGATTTTCCCCAAAAGTCTACTGAGAGGCAGAGTTATAAAGAAGTAAAACGGCTGAAACCATGTGAGAAAGATGCTCAGGTTTGTGTGCTTACGTGTGTATTAAATATCAGTTTAATAAAGCCTTATTCCCAACCTCAAAAACCAACTAAGTATGTGCTTACAAAGCGGTGCTGGAGCTCATAAGTAATAAAGTTGTTCTCATCAAGTGATCGTGATGTTTTTAATAAGAACACGACTGGGATCCAGCTGGTTCCTGGGCATAAATTACATCCAAAATTTTTATTGACATTAACAGCCTGCTGAGCGGCAGATTTACGCAAGGCCAACGCAATCATTATCAGTGGAAATTGTTCTCAGTTACACCTGCAGTTTTTCACGCCTTCATGATAAAGGCCAGTTTTTGCCATTCCTGGTTAAGACATGTATATTTACATTTGGTAAATGGCACATGGTAAAGGGCTTAGATTTGAGTAGATTTATGTAGTTGGGGAATAAAAATCACCTCTGATACAATTAATTTCTTCCAGGTCGGTCACCCGTGCTTCACCGTTCAGCACTAGAGTCGGCAAATGCCGTTTTGTGTTTGTACTCCCTTTAGCAGTTGCTATCAGTCACTTTAAGTTGCATCTTTTCCAACTGTAGACAGGACTATGATGTAGCACATGTCATTTTGGTAATTGTTAAGGGTCTAAAATATTTAAATTATCTGATAGTTTTAAGCATTAATCCTCTCCAGAAAAGTGTCTTTTTGGAATTCCGGCCCTTCAGACAATCAGAGCTTGTAACACAAATCCATTTGAAAAACAAAGAATTGATTCTTAACATATCAGGTCTGTCAACATTTTGAATAATAATGTGGTTTCTCCTAATCCCACCATGTGACCATATGTGCCTTGCCATCTAAGTGATGGATTAGTTTAGTTTGAGTTAATTCTCTTTTTTTTTTTTTTATGATAACTGCGTCATAGTTTTGTGTTTTTGACAGAATTTGTGTAGTTAAGTAGTGTCAGGCTTGTATAACCTTTATTTTTAACATTGTCCACGGATGACAGATGAAAAATTGCCCTTTGATTAAAAATATCCTTTTGGCTAATTTTGGTGCATTTTCAGAAATGTTAATTAATGCATGTTTTCCCTGCCAAGTAAATGAAATGAAATGAAACTATCTGGAAAAAAATATATGAGATAAGTAGAATAAACACTCAAACCTTTGACAGTTAGCATATAGTGCTACCTATGTGCTCACTTTTCTTCATCTTCAAATAAAAAGAGTCATGCTGGCATAACATTCTAATTACATATCAATAGAAGACCCTTTAAAGAATATATGTAAAAAGTATTTCAGTTATGGATTTTACTTTTTTTGTAAATGTTTTCAAATGTTTGGGAATGTTCAATTGTAGATGTATGCAAAGTGTGCTGTAATTGTATGTTGTGGGTACCACACTATGGTGTGTGACATGATAAATAAATAAAAAAATCAAATCAAATATCTGTTAAGGTATTTTGCTCACTTCTTCCTACACAATTTTTAAGTAGACATTTCCCTGCAGCTGCACAGGCAAAAAGCAAAGGGCTCTCACACTAGCTATGTGAAATTGATAGTGCTAAGTGTAAATAACCTATTCTATTTTAAAACTTTAATTAGCTGCCCGAAGCCAAAAGGCCTCTTTTAGCGCTTCTAGAATAAAAATAATAAAAAAGTCGTGTTGCCGGTGGGAGCAAAAAAGGTTTGGTGCTCCTAAAAATCCTCTTTAAATACATGTAACTGAAGCATCTCTAATAGCTTTTATTTATTTTAAGCAGGTCAAAGTTTCCAGGAACTTTTATTTAGTGCTCTTTTTGTTTCCCTGGGGTAAAGATATAACATGACACAGCGACCCATTTAGCCACTAGTCATGAGGACGGATGACAATCCATTTTTATCTTGCTACCAGACACACAGAAAAGGAAAGAGAAAAACAATCTCTGAAACTCACTGTTGGAGAGCAGCATCAAAGCATGGTGTCTCGGGATAAAAATGTCACAATGATGACTCTCACACCCAGGGTTAAACGTAGTATTTCTCCTTCAAACTCCCAGGGGACTGTGTTAATGCATTATAAACTTTTTGAAATATTAATACACTGTAAATGTACAGAGTCTTAAAAAGGCTGATATAGAAGACAACCGGTTCTGTTCGAACTGTGGAACATCTGGAGATGAGGATTCTTCATTAAATCAAGACAATTATGGGCAATCCTGGACATCCTCTTCATAAGACTGTTCAAGGGTTCATGCAGTCCAACAATGATTCAAAATACATGAGAAGGTCCCAAAAAAGTGGGGTTGGGGCTGCCGAGTCTAAGTCTGGACTTAAACCAGTAGAGTAGGCAACAATTTCACA
The DNA here is from genome assembly GCA_903067055.1 of Poeciliopsis paucimaculata. Classification (NCBI taxonomy): domain Eukaryota; kingdom Metazoa; phylum Chordata; class Actinopteri; order Cyprinodontiformes; family Poeciliidae; genus Poeciliopsis; species Poeciliopsis paucimaculata. The sequence continues at coordinate 5,405 of CAEGAD010084462.1, read as the reverse complement.
GCAAAGTAAAACATTCATTGCTGATTATGACAGTTGCTTGATTGCAGTGTTTGCCAGTGGCTCAACCAGTGAGCAGGTAAGATCAAATTAGCTTGGATAGCCTTTGTTGCTTTATACGTACATTTCTCTTCATAGACAGCACATACACTGCATGGATGTCACAACTGGATGGCGACACAAAACGTCTTCATCTCTTCATATGATTAAATTGGTTCATACTATGAAGACCAGTCTTTCTGGATTTTACCAAGGCTACAAAGTGGCACAGTTGGTAGCACTGTTGCCTTGCAGCAAGAAGGTCCTGGGTTCAATTCCTGGCCTGGGGTCTTTCTGCATGGAGTTTACATGTTCTCCTTGTGTATGTGTGGATTCTCCCTGGGTACTCCTGCTTCCTCCTGCAGTCCAACAACATGACTGTGAGGTTAATTGGTCTCTCTAAATCAGGGATGCCCAAAGTTGGTCCTCGAGGGCTGGCATACTGCACGTTTTAGTTCCCTCCCTGGTGGTACCAACAACCTTTTCAGCGTGTCAGTGTTCTTCTTAGGCCTTCTAACGAGCCATCACTGGATCCAGGAGCGTTAAAACACAAGAAAATGCAAGAATAAACTAAGAAACTAAATCAAACACAGAGGAATAAACTGGTATGGCAAGACCTTTTGAGAAATAATACAGAGCAGTCCTCTGTATTAATTATTGGCAAGAATAGACAGACACTATTTTCAGATAAACCGAACCAAGACATCCAGTTTTAAGGAGACCAGAGTTCACTTTTTTGGTCTGTATCAGAGTTTGATTGGCCACTCACACTTCCCCTAATGAACCAGAACATTAAATAAACCAGAGTTCACTTAAAGCTGACTCTGGTGTGAATCCACCCTTAGTGTGTTTGATGTGTTGCCCTGAAATACATTTGCAAGTTTGCATCCAACAAACTCAAATGACAATAACGCCTGTCATTGTAACATTAGGGAATGCAAACTATTGATTTTAAAGAAGGTGTCGATAAAACAAATGGCTCTCTCATTATTGTGGCATTTAGCACGTTAATAAAAAAATGGAAATGAGGGAATGTTTAGTCTAATTAGGCATGTCAGCATCTGGTTTGAACTCTGTCATCTCGACCCAATGGGGAGGTCGATAACTCCCACTTGGGTCGTTAATGACGGCATAAAACGGTGACACTGCAGAACTTCAGGTGAAAACTGAATTGAAACAGAAAGAAATAAAGAGTTGACACGATCTGTCTTTCCATTCCAACAAAGGAGCTAAACATCTCATCCACCTCCTTACCAGCTCCTTGTATCTCCCGCTGTGCGCAGCTTAGGAAGGTGTGACAGATGTTTTAATGTGGCTGTGATTTCTTATCACCACACAGCTGAAAGCTCCATTTGCCTTGGTCTGCTGTGATAGATGGGCGGCCGAGGCCGAGGGGAGAGCGGACGCTATGCTAACGAATGTTTCAGCACAAGCACTTCAGAGCGTCTCAGGGCGTAAGGAAGTGCACGACACGATGAAGACGACGCACACTGCAGAGAATGGTGGATGTGGTCATTTTCGGTTTCCCGTGTCCCTGGGTTTCTAGGTGTGATGAGCGAATGAGTAATTATGGAAATGGAGGAACATGAACGCAATTACACCGGAGATAAAACACAGCTTGTCAAGACCCGGGGGGCGCCGCCGCAGAAATGGACAAATCAAGCAGAACACACGAGTTACAAGCAAACTCGCAAATGAACAAACAAAATGACAGAGATTTTGATTAAACCCCAGTGTGTTTACAGCACGTTAAATCGGCGGGATTATTGAAAGTCAGCAGCATTACATCTCCTCGACGTTCACAAGAGAGAGAGAGAGAGAAAAGGGAAATGCCCAAAAGAACAGAAGTGATTCATCACATCAAACCAGGTTTGCATCACAGAAACACTTTTTTCTGTAAGCCATAGGGACTAAAGGCGCACCTGGAGTGAAGTCATTGCCGCACATTTTAAACTACTACACCTGTTCATGGTTTTCTAGCCAGTTATTACACTGTGGTTGCAGAGAGAAGCTTCCCACAGAGCAGGAACTATAAAAGGAGTCTGTTATCTGAACATTACAGGTAACCCTCTGTTCTCTATAGGCTTCACAAACATTTTCATACAATTCATGTTTTAAGGTGGACAAAATATCTATCAGGATTCGGGGTTGTTTGAGTTTGATTTTCTATCTGTGTCTTGTTTTCTACATCTGTTCTTCCTTCATGACTTTAGTTACGTGTATTTAGTTTTTCTGGTTCTTTTCTGTTGTTCCAGTCTTATCACGTCTCTTCAGTCCATGTTGGGGGTCGGCAACCTGCTAGAAACCTGCCGTATGCAGCTCTTTAGCGCTGCCCTAGTGGCACCCTGGAGTTTTTCAAACATTTTTGAAAATGGAAAAAGATGGGGGTGGGAAATATATTTTTTGTTTTAACATGGTGTCTGTAGGAGGACAAACATGACACAATCATTCTTAAAGTTTTCAAATAGCATAAAAATGTGTAGACTAAACATTAGACTAAATTATTCTTTAGTGTTAGATCCCCTGTGTTCTCTCTCTTGCTTTCCGGTGCCACTTTTCTCTCTCCCTCTCCTCAGTCTTCCTCTCTTTCTACTCACACCTACAATAAATTAGCTCATCAGCATAAGCCCTTTGTTAAACTTATAATCTCCCCCAGTATTTGAACCTCTCATTAACACTCACCATTCGCCAGATCCTTTCGTCCATCCCACTCCCGTCACTTCCTTGTGCTGCCCTGGCTCAATCTCTTTATGGATTTATTGTAGATTTTTGTTCTCTGATTTTTACCAAAAGACCTTCATTTGGGTCTTTCTACAAAACCAAATGCAGACCATCCATCATGACAATACCCACAAAAAAAAAGAAACTCTAAGTTAAGAAACCATCCCCCACCGTGATAAGTAAAAAAAAAAAAAAAATGTAAACATTCCTTTTGCTTTTGACTTTAATTGCTCAAGATGTGGAAGCCAGGAAATCACGGACTGAATGGCTTCGATTGCTTTCTCCGCTGCCATTGCCAAACTACAACCATAGGCAGACTATAATTCAGAAACAGCGGAGAAAATCAACATCTATCGTTTATACCTCCTCCTTCTGTTCGCTGATTGGCCGGGATGAAGTCCATCCTGAGGAATCGAGCTCAATGGAAAAATCACAGATGGAGCACTGAAGGAAGAGGAGCAGCGGGGGGAATCATACAGGTAATGTCCTGGCTTGCATTGTGTGTTCACTGATCAGAATGAGACAGTCTGTTTGAGTTTTAGACCGATTCTTGTCATAGTTGATTTCTCAGTGCAATTCCAGTCTTTCTTGTCCAATGTTTTTGCCATTTGTTTTAAAACTAGAATACCAAGTACCCATTCTAGAAAGATTTCATTCTTGGAATTTTCTCTTTTATGAACTTTTTTTTTTTTTTTCAGGATTTCCTGCCCTGCAGTGCCCTTTGTTTTGCATTATTCATTAGGTTCCAGGTCATCGTGCCAAGAGACCAGGACAGCTATTTATGTTAAGATGTACTCAGTCCTCTTTTTAAAATTTTACTTCATGATAACATGCGACAAAATCTGACTCGGGAATGTAAATGGTAAAATGTTAGAAACATCTTCAAGTGTCCAAAAAAAAACAAAAGCAATGACACTGGTGCATATGATACTAGCCCATCATGGATTATGATAACAGTGCCCTTTACTGTATTGATTTATTTATGTTTATCATTCTGCTTACAATGAACACCAAGGAGCAAAGTGCCAAGTGCCAAGTCCCATAAAACAATGGGAGACATTTTAATATAGAAATTGAAAAGGAGGTGAAGGGGAAGAAGAAAGGTGGAGGTACTTAGAAACAAAATGGAGCTGTGTGCAGCGGCTGTGTGAGTTTGTGGAAGTGCAACGCTATGGTGCCAAGCCTCATCATTCACACTGTATTGATGTTTGACCACATTCATCAGCACCGGCTGACATCATTCCCTGAAGAGGGAGAGAGCTCAAGTTTCTTAACTTTTATCCTGATCTGCTCCTTCCTGTTTGCTCACTTTACCTCGCGCTACGTTGAGGATTTTATTTCCGCCTTCATGTTAGTTAGTTTTATTTCTAACATTTACAGTAAATGCGGAGGCAGTTCTGGCATTTTCTCCTCTTGTGATGCATCGTGTTCTTTTTTCTGATATGGTAAAAGTTTGGTAACTTTGTCCTCGTGTCCTAAACACAAGTGGGCTGGTTGGTGAAAAAGATCAATTGGATTTGAGCAAAGTAGCTCAGAAAATGAAGAGCCAGCAATGACTTGATCACACATCTTTACTGACAACCCCCAACTCTCCCTTTAATTTATTCATTCAGGTTATTTTCTATCAAATATACAATTTTGTTCTATGATTTGAATCACTTAAATGTGACAAAAAAGCACAACCAGAATGAGGAAAATACTTTAGAACAGTCCTGAGTATCTATTGGCGTCTGGTATTAAGATATACCAGTTTTCAAAGGTCAGGTTAGTATTTCCTGTTGCAGCATGTTAATTAGCAGTTCTTTTTCTGCAAATTCCCAACTTGAAGGAGCTGGTTGAGTTGAAGGAGATCTGGGCCGGCTGGAAGTTGGAAAGGAAATTTCACCAGGAGAGGCATGAGCAGCGTTTGAGCTTGGAACCCTTTCATAACTGCCTGCAAATCTAGTTCCTTTTAGTTTTTTGAATCCTTGTAGGATTTTAAACTGGTGCTTATTGTCTTTAATTCTTCTGCTCCATGACTTCTGTTGGTAAATAGCAGTTTAGCTGAAACCAAAACAGTCACAAAAACCCACTGCATGGAAAAGGATGGTGAGTACAAACACCCGTACATTTTCTGAGTAGAAGTGAAAATCCACGGGAAACAAGAGCAGCTATCTCACTGGCAGGATTTTTGCTAGGTAGGAGGATTTTCCTGCAGTGTAAGCCTGATAACTACAGCAATAACCACTGCAGTCAACACCAGTACATTCAGCGTATTCCATAATGGCAAGCATTATGGAATGACGACCAGCCTAAGATATTAAGAGAGCAAAAAAGCATTAAATCAACTGATCTGATCCTGCTTCATTCAGACTATCGTTTTCGTTTTCCTTCTTAGCCTGTCCTGCCTTCTTCATTCCTGGCTCTCTACCTTTGGCTCAAGGCTTCTCAGTAAGAATATATTGATTTCCGGCTCTCCCTTGTCCTTTCTTGGCCTTCTATCAACACATGCTCACCTATCTGAGCAGCTCTTCAGCAAAGATGAAAAAGCAAGTGTCGTTGCGGGCACACGCTCGCCCCCTTCCTTCACTCTCTACTCTCTCAGTCTCTACTTCCTCTTCTGAGAGGGGAGATGTGCTACCAGCTCTCCGTCTAACGGGTAAATTGAG
>CAEGAD010084456.1:0-59390 GCA_903067055.1 Poeciliopsis paucimaculata | reverse complement strand
CGTCAGAAACCAGGCGAATCCTTTCTCGATGCCAGCTTAAACAGAGTTTACTTCAGTTCTGGACAGGGTAAATCCCAGCCGATTTAGGAAACTCAATTTACCCGTTAGACGGAGAGCTGGTAGCACATCTCCCCTCTCAGAAGAGGAAGTAGAGACTGAGAGAGTAGAGAGTGAAGGGGGGGGAAGGGGATGCGCGCAACAACAAGGAAGATTCGGCCCAATTAGAGTTCACAAACTAAACATCAGAGAAAATACTGTAGCAATAATTAGAACTGCAGCATAAATGCCAAAATGAAATGAATCAAAATGTCCACAAAGCATCAGTGGACTGACATAGTGGTCACCGGGGGATTCCAAGTAGATTCCAGGTAGATTCCGGGTAGATTCCAGGGATGCGCATCACAGCGGCTCTTCATGCACGGCCAGCCCAAGGTAATATGGGGCTTTAGACAGCCCCTCCAAAGGTCTCTGCACGGCCCTGCGTGTGGTATCAGTCATCTGCCAATATGCTCTTCCAAACATTTACCAGGGGTGTATATATTTATGGCTCCTATTTAGTGCATAAACAAGATGAACTGCACCTTCACTACAGTCCATATTGTGTAATTCACTGAGCTAAACCTACAGTATCCTCTGCATCTCCTTCACACGGCTCATCCATTTTGTCAAGGTCCTTCCTGGACAGCCAGTGAACAACTGGCCCGCCGAAACGATCTCATGGGACACAGACAGAAGTCTGAGAACAGCACAAACTACAGCTCTCTGTGACACGCATGCCACTTTCTTTACGCTGTCTTTTTATGTCATGCATTAACACTTCTCCTTCTTCTTCCTTTTGTTCACATGTCTTATATAGTTTGAAAAAAATATATATTTATTGCTGAAGAAGCAGGTTGTGGGGATTCCTGCCAAGAGTATTCGACTGGGATTCTGTGGCTGTGATCCGGGCTGCTCCACTGGCTGCTGCTGCTGCTGCTGCTGCTACACTGCAGATGAAAGAAGAGCCTTTGCCTGTATTACTCACTCAATTAAACTATGCAACTGAGTGATTTGCTGCTTGCTACCCTGCTAGATGTTAATTAGATTTTACCCTTTCAGTTCAACACTGGCCAAAAATTTGTAACACATCGGAGTGAGTGGGATATCTTAGACACTGCATAGTCCACAGCCTGCATTTTAAACGTGAAGGGGAAAAAAATGTTAACATGCTTTTTTTTTATTTGCAGAGGAGTCCTGAGGAATCATATGCTCAATATGGATGACCCGATCATTTAATTATGTTTTTAAAATTTCCAGAATTCTGAAAAAAGCTAATGAAACAACACTTAATTATTTTTCTTCAATGGAAAAGAGTCACAATCTCGATGTATTCCACCAAATATATGAAAATATATGAGGAAGTGAAAAAACAAACAAACTCCAGAGAAAAAGTAACAACACTCAGGCGTTTGTGCTCCACCAATTTACAAACTATGCACAATTAGAACAAACGTAATGGTGCCTTTATCATGATAAAGCCGTATGTTTCCCTCTTCAGATCAACCTGACTCTTTCCATGTTTTATTTTTCATCCTCAACACATCAAGCCTCTCCAGCTGAATTTCTATCCGTAGTGCCACAAACTGTCAACATGTGCACAGCTTGAACAGTGAAACTTGCTGATGACTCTGCAGCCAATAAAACAGGAGTTTCCTGATGTCACACAATCACCCTGCAGATACTGGGAAGGTTGTTGACTGAAATAGAATAATACCTGGAGAAACATTCATCGGCCTTTGACCTTTTCGCATTTTGTCACAGTTTTCAGTGTCTTTTACTGACATTTCGGTTCACTGACCAACACAAAGTAATACATTTTGTGAAGTTGAATGAAAATTATGCAAGATTTCATTTAGTTTTTGTTTCTTTTTGTTATGTAATTTTGAAAGGTACAACTGGTGACTAATGTAGTTATGTCAACAGACCTGAGCTGTGGGTCTCTGCAGCTCCTCCAGAGTTGTACTGGGCTTCTTGCCTGCTTATCTGAATAAAACTCCTCTTGCCTAATTTTCTGAATTTAGGTCAGGTGCTGTTAGGTTTACAGCCAAACGAAGCTCTTTCCATGTCAGATGGTGGATTGAACTTTGCTCTGTGAGACGTTTAAAACTTTAGATATTGTTTTATGATCCAATCATGTATAAACTTCACAATAACTTTATCCCTGACATGTCTGCTTGCTCACTACTGCTCTCTAGGAAATCTTCACAGAACAGCTCCATTTATAGAGTTGGATCATGTTCAGTAACTAGATGAAAGCATCTGATTACAGGGGGTTTTAATTAGCAGCTTCAGAGTAAATGAGACTAAACACACATAGATTTTAGTTTCTCCTCTCTTTCATGCTGTTGAGTTGGGCTTTTACATGAAATGCCAATACAAAACGCTGACATTTGTGAGTATAAGTTAACAAAACTGTAAAAACTTCAAGATATGTGAATACTTTACAAGGCTGTCTAGAGCCAATTTGGAGGACTTAGAGTATACTCACTTTAACACGTTTACTTACAATAAGTACTTTTATTTTGTGACGTTTTACATAATTCTACCTGTCTTGGTGTCATTTAGGACAAGATGATTATAAATGTTATAAATAAAGAGCAGAGAAGTGCAATTGCCTTCATTTATAACTCAAGAAATATGTTTATGATTCATGAAAGAAGGATTGTAATATATTTAGAATAAACACATATAGTCTTTGATTCAAGAAGAAGTTTTGGTGCTGCAGGAAGTCATATTAATCCATATGGGTGATCATAAAGAAGAGACACACCTTTCTCTTACTAATTTTTAACACCAGATGTCACCCAAGTTGAACATTTGTTTTGGTTTCGTTGGTAGATGGTCCTGTTTTTGTCCTGCAGGGGGAGCTCTTGTTCCAGGCACTGATGGGGCTTGAGCATCTCCACCATCCCTGATAAATAAATGTGCTTTTTCCGAACTTATGAAAGGGACATTTAGTAGAACATTTACTAAACTGACCGGGTTTAACGACTTAAACGTTTGCAAATTTCACCCGTTTTATAAAGAGAGTTTCGTTACGCACCAATCAAATAAACGGACAAAACAAAAACCGTGTCATTTAGAAAATAAGCTGACGCAAATGTATGAAATGAACCAATTTTCTCCCTGGCTGTAGTGTGCCTGCGTGTTTAAGCGCAGGCTCGCTGCTCAGGGCCACGTCCCCAGTCAGTCAGAGGATCCTGCAGATGCTGATGCTGCAGCGCAGGCAGCAAAGCCCCACATGCCACTCGGGGACCAAACATCAGGTAAGAGCGGCGCCTCCGCTTCTGGACAAAATCAATCAGACTCAGATTTTTTAGGAAACGTGTCATGTCACGGCGGCTTTGCATGCGACAAGGGCGAGTTGCATGGCTGCCGGGGTGTTTCACCTGCATAGGACAAACTGCGTACTGAGGGGGAGCTGTGCAGTTTGCTGCAGTGCAATGAGACCGCATAGGCGTAGTCCCGTCTGCATTTAGGCTGCAGGTAGAGCGGCGCTGCCAGGCCCTTATTTTGTTGATTCAGTGTGACAATATGTAGGTTTGTATGTTTGCTTTTACTGTCGCTGTTCTATTATTTTTCTCATGGTCACGTACTGCATTGAATTGCGTGGTAACTTTGTCGTGCTATGTCCCGTGTTAAACTTCTCCAGGCAGGACTGTGGTGTGATCGGACAGAAACACGTCGCCATGGAGCTGCATCTGCTGGTCACGGTTTGCCTCCTCTTTGGCAAAATAATGATGACTCATCAAACTCACAGTATGTCTTTTTATTTATTTTTTTTTAATTTGCTTAACTTAGCTTATATATTTCCAGAGGTCGATGGGTTTGCAGGCCACTGTGTTTACCTCATCAATCTAACAAAAATCTGTAAAAAGTAAAATAAATAATTAAAAACATATATCTTCGAGCTATATCTGTCACAAATCAGCTTAAAATTTGATATTCTTTGACAGAACAAAACCAATATTTCAACAGCTTTTTAAGCCTCACTCAGCAAAAACATCCAGCTGCAGCGTTATGTTTAACATGGGAGAATATAATTATTGGTAATAATGATGATATTTCTCAGTTGTTTCTCCTGAATGTCACATTTTATCTCATAATAACCTTCCTCTGTCACAATCCTTGTTTAGGTTTTGGGTTTTATTTGTGTTTATGTTTTAATAATTTCCTTGTTTTGTTAGGAAAGCTTATAGCATCTTTATTCTGGTGTTCTTTGTGCATTTGGGTTTACTTCTCTCAGATTTGTGAAAATGTATCCTTAAGAAGACGCTTAGTATAAATAAAGTGTGTGTTTAATCTACAGAATAGGTTAAAGAATCATGATGACAAAGAAACACATGTGGTAGTGGCAGCATGGTGCTGTGGGGAACGTTTTCTTCAGCAAGAACTGTGAATGTGGCCAGAGCTAATAGAGAGATAGATGGAGCTAAAAATTAATAATTAAATATATTTAAGGATGAGAATGTGAGAAATAATCTAAGTTTATCTGGTGTCTGGAGTTTTAAATGTTTGTAGGTTGATGAGTATGAGAGAGGCAGGAAATCATACGATGTTGTATCTTCTTCCTGCTCCTTTTTGAACAGATAGTGAAATTTTGCTTTTAGACTTAAAAAAATGTAATCTGGCTTGCATCTCTTTCAGTGAGCTCCGTGTACACATATCTGTTCACGCCGCGCGGGCCCCAGATGTTTACGTGTTTGACGTACCTGGAGAGAAACGTCAGGGTCGATTGCGAGTTCCTGGCCAGCGACATGGTTCCCGGACCCTACTGCGAGTATCGCCAGGACAGCCGGCTGGTGGGCTCCACCTACCCCAACGCCGTCATCTATGTGTCCACAGAGGACCGGAGGAGGAGCAACGTCAGCCTCGTGGCCCCCAATCTGTGCCGCCTGACCTGGGCCCCGCTGGCCGACGAGAAGCCCTACACCTACACCTGCAGGGTTTACCAGGGCAACGGCTGGAAGGAGAACAGCATGGCTGTTCATCACAGTAAGTTCTTCTTGCTTCACCTCTTCTTCTACTCCCATCTGCAGTATCTGAACTTACACTTTTCCTGGGTTACAGGGCATCTCCTGATCTGTTCTGCAATCAGCGTCCTGTTCAAGTCGGCGCCTTGGGTTTGGTCGCTGGTGATGTCACTTCCTGTAGCTGTGGGGCTTCTAAGTCCATGAGCTTGCACTTTCACTTGGTATAACTGCTCTGAGGACATTTCAGGATCGTTGCTGGTTGATAGAAGCCTCAGTGTGGGAAGTTTTAATTTTATTTTTATGTATTATTTCTGACACAACAGAGAAAAAAACCCCTCAAAAGTAGCTTTTCTTTAACAAACCTCTGTCACCATTCTACCTTAAACCCCTGTGTTACACAAAGATAAAGCAGGGGATGAAAATAAGAGACGATTGAGTAACAATATAAAGAAATTAATCATTTTCTCTCAAGATGATAAATATTAACTACATATTAATCAGTTTTAACTTTTATGTCTGGTTATTAAATAAGTTCTATCAGATACAAATATTTTATTAACAAAATAAAAGATAATTTAGTGTTTTTTGTAATTTGTAATTTAAAGAAATGCAGATGATACTTATTTTCTCCTATAGCTATGTTTACCATAAACGTCTGATTAAAACGCCTGATGCATAGTGTCGTTGTTTATGTTCCTTATGTGTATAGATCTGTATAAAAAGGGAGTAGACCTATAACTTCTTGTGATAAAAAGTCATTATAAACTGAAAGTAATTATTTTGTTGCTTAATATTAAATGCAATATCCAAGCCTCCTGTCTGTTCAGCTAGATGTTCTGGCTCTGAAATATCTGCTCAAACACTGCCTTTTCTGTTTGCATTAGGCCTCCGTAGGAGCCTCAGTAGTTTCTCTACTCTGGACTCTGAATTGAGGTTCTTCTGCTTACGATGCCTCAATCCACATCCAGTGCCTTGCAAAATTCACACCCTCACATTTGTCCATGTTTTGAAATGTTACAACCACAAACTTGAATGCATTTAGCTGAGATTTTAGCGCTTTGTAGAACCGTCTTTTGCTACTGAGTCTTTCGGGAGTATGTCTCCACCAGTTCTGGACATCTCTAGATGTCCAGTTCTGAACTTCATCCTATTCAAGTTTTGTTGAATAGGATGAAGAGCAACTGGGAACAGGAGTTTTCAGATCTTGCTCCAGAATTTAGGTCTGGACTTTGACTATTCTGTAGCAGTACTTGCACATGCCTTACTCTCATTATTGCTGGAAGTTGACTGGACCTTTGTATTTGTCTCAAGTCTTTTTCAACCTCTAAATGATTTTCTCTCAGGATTGCAGTGAGTTTGGGCCAGCGTTTTTGTCCCTGCTGAAGAAAAGTATCCCCCGCAGCATGGCCATGCCACCACCGTGTTTCACCGCAGGGACGATCATGTCAAAATGATGTAGATTGCTAGTTTTTTGTCACATGGAGCACATAGCTTGGAGATCAACAACAGTTCAGTTTTGCAAAAGAGAGAAGTTTGGCCTCACTGTCAAAAACACAACCATTCCTCCACATGAGTTGTAGATCTCTGCAGCCCCTCCAGAGTTACTGCTGGATCCTAGGTTGTTTTTCTGCTTGACAGTCTCCTGAAAAAACATGTCTTGGTTTATAGTTTTGCCATTATGATGAAAATGTTTCAGTAGTTCAAAGTTTAGGATGTTATCTTACACACTAAACCCAAAAACTTTATCTCTGACTTGTGACAGACAGAGCAGCTGGACTTATTCAGAGATTAAATCACACACTATGAATAAGTAAATTGGTTGCACTAGATTTCTTTAGAGGCACCACAGTGAAGGAAAAAGAAATACTTTCCAGGTCATTTTCTGTCCAAAATTGTGCATATTTTTGAGAAAACACATACAAGTAAGTTTGTGGTTGTTTCATAGCTAAATGTGGCAAAGGTCAGGGGTGGTGAATTATTTTGCAGGGTACTGTAAGTGTTGATTTCTATCCCCCCTTTAAATTAATTGGAACAAAAAGCATTTATTTATCAGTTCAAGAGCACAGTGTCTGTAGTCATTTTTCTCTTCCTTGTTTTTCCGTTTATGTTGCTTTCTTACTCAGAGTTCTCACTTGTTAATTGTTTAATGACTGTATTTGTGTTTCTTTTGCTGGCCGCTTAGTTTTGTTACAGAGAAAAAAAAATGTTCCTGTATTTTCCTTTTGAGCTCATCAACTTGGATTATTTCTTTAACCTCTACAGGTGCAATATGTTGTACAACCTAACTGTTACTAATAAAGGTGCACAAATATAGCAGTACTTCCTGTGAACTTAAACCTGTTTTATTGAAGTCATTTCCTGTCTTATAAAAATTAACATGTTTTAATTACATGCTCTCTTGTCTTTCCCGTCTCAAAGAATCACTTATGGAACCAGATGTAAAACTCTAAGGAGGCAGGAAAAAATGTATTTAAAAAGAAGCTAAACACATCTATGCTATGAGAATTGCTGACAAAAGTAGTCATTTTGTTTAAAGTAATTGGATTTTAATGTGAGATTTTTTTTTTTTCACCTGAAAAAAAAAATCACACTAAAGGTTTGTATTTCTAACAACGTCAATTTGAAGTTATGATTTTTCAATATGAGATTAATTTGTTGTCAGGGCAAAATTAGAGCATTTGTCTGCCTTTTTTGTAGCTTTTAATTATTTAATTACTTTAAAATGCCACAAAAAGCTTCCTGCTTCATTTTAAAGTGGCGCTTCCAGTCTTTGTCCTACAGAGGGCGCTCCTGAGTCACCGAGCAGTAGAGAAAACCCAAAGAAGCATGAAGTGTCCATGTTTTAAGAGTTGAAAGCATTAACATAAAAATGGGCATAACTTGAGTATTTATATTCAGTTGCATTGTATTTCCTTTTAGTATTTAATGCCCCAATTAAGAAGAAATGCTTTATGTTTGTTTTATTAGACATCTTTGATTACAGTGTATATAAATTGTATTATATAGTTTGTACTGAGCATTAAATTGAGCAATAGACTCATCCTTCCCATGTCCTTTTTGTTTTATCAGCATATGAGAATTTTCTTTTACTTTATATACAAAACAAAATTATGATGTGTTTTACTTTTATTCCGAAGCAAATACAAGACTCGGCTCACATGGAAAGTAAAGGTTAGAACAACTCACAATGGTGCCGAAACAAGACATGTGGGCATGCACCACTGACGCAAAGTGAACTAAATTTGCGGTGCATTAAAAGAGCCACCAAACGCAGAGGTGAAGAAGTGCATCACTTCCTGTCATGATGAGAATGCTGCAGCGAAAAAAAAAAAGAAAAAAGATGCCATGGAAATATTTTCTGCCACGAGCTCAGAGCAGAAAAACTACAAGGTGAAGCTCATCTTCCAGAGCCTGGCACAGGTTCACTTACCTTAGTGGGAGACAGTCTGAGGCTTTTAAACATTCCAGGCTTCATGGAGGCCGAGGCCCTCAGTGAACTGAATGACTGCATCAATTGTAAACAACATAAAAGAAAAAAAAATAAACCAGTAACGTTGAACCAATCTGCAACACACCTTTTTATTGATTTTATTACACCTTTATATCTTAAAAAAGGTCTTTTTAAAGCGCCTCATCTCATGCACACTCTTTTTTTCTCTCTCATCTTTATGGTTCAAGAGTATCACCAAGACGCTTCCTTGAATCAGAGCATACTATTGAAGTTCTTGGGGGTTTTTTTCCGACATGCTGCCACCTACGATGCTGCCATCCTGAGTTATTACAGAGGTACCAGAGCTGTCTGCAGCTGTCTGCAGCCACAACCTGATCTCCGCTGCTTCCTGCGCAAAGATCATGTGAACAGACGGATCAGCAGGCCGCTGCCATGCTCATCTTGTCACAAATGAATATTTACCTCAGACTCCTCTGGAGAGGTGGCGATGTGACGCAACCGCATCGTTGATGCCTTGGGTGTGCCGGTGCATCCGGTGATTTATATTAGTGACGATCCAATTGTCCAAAGCTCCTAATTTCCAGACTCTGTGCTCGGACCACATGGATGAATTAGCCCAAACCCGGCTTGGTGAGCAGCTCGCTCCAGGTAGTCGTTCCTGTTTTATGGGGGAACCATTACTGAACAGGTTTATTTCATTTGCACAGGAATATCGAGGCTCATCTGCATCAGCCATCATATACATCACAACGTAAGTCATCTTCCACTAAATGTAGATAGCCTGTTTATAAAATTACTTGTAATTTCTTTCATGAGTCGGTCAGGAGGATAAAACAGTGCTGAGGCGCAGCGGGAGTCATCCCTGCCATAAGACCAATTATGCAGAACAAATCCATTAAATGGTGAGCAACATGTTTACCATAGGAGACACAAGTAAGAGTTTAGAGCTTTGAACCTGTATTTTATTGGGGTTTTGTACAATAGACCAACATTAAGCTGCACATGTTAGTGAAGTGGAGCAATTATTAATGCAAACCATAAATCTGGCCAAAAAAAAGATGAAAGAGTAGAAAGAAGAAAGAAATCCATTTACAAGGTGCCACATTTAAGCCACATGGAGGAGAACTGGAAAGTGGAAGAAGGTGTTCTGGTCAGATGAGACCAAAATCCAACCAAAAACATTTCACCTTGTCCACCACAGAAAGGGAAGCCGGTAAGGGCTAATGGAGGACGTACATGCTGGTCAAACATGGAGGAAAACAAAAGGCTAAACAATAGTGTGGAGGTTCGCCCTCCTACAGGATAACAACTCAAAACACACAACCAGAGCTTCACCGGGATATTTAAGATCACACTATATTTATGCGCTAAAATGGCTCAAAGTCAAGATCACTATTAGCTTGCAGCAGGATGTAGCAGTCAATGTCAGTAAAGCTCGCCACCTTTTCTGCCTGAGCTTGAAGCATTCTGCAGAGGAGAATGAGATTTCGGTTTCTGTATGTGCAATGCTGCTGGAGACATACCCACCAAAGACTTGCAGTGAATGTGTCTGATTCAGGGTGGTTAATGCGCGACACCTTTCTGGTTTTAGCTTTTGAAAACCTTCTTTTAATTTCATTGATCTATCAAATGAAATCTCAGTGAAGATTTTGTGGTCATTGTGAGAGTCCAATGAGTGTGAATACTTTTTGCTTTATGCTAATTCTGACTTTTCATCCACATTTTCAGTGAAATAATCCACCCACAGGTGTTAGATCTCATAGTGTACCGTTTTTATTCAGTTTTAAGTTTAAATTTTGAAATAGGTTGTGCTGCTGCTGTTTCCAGGTGGATAAATCAGTTGTTTAATAGTCAGGTGCTTTATTTTGCTCAGTATATTTGCACCAGATTGTATTTGCAGTCAGATTAAGCAGACTTCCTAAGGTGGAGGTACTCTACCCAGACACACACCTACAGCTCTGGCCTGCAGAAGCTGCAACGTGGCGTCATTTCAAACAGGAAACGAACCTGCTATCACAGAAACCATCAAGTTTCCCATGTCTTACAAAAGACAAAGTGAGAATAGATGTGTGACCTGATTTCCTCCCCTTTTTCCATTTGATCTTCTGAAGAAAATTAGACCTGAATACTTCTCAGACTAAACAATTATCTCATTTTGATGGTATATTGCAGTCTTTGACGAATGTGCTTACCTTCTTTCCTGCGACTCAAATCATCTTTGAGATCTTTGAAAGTGAGTTAAGGAGGGAACGTAGTTATTATTAACAAAATTTAAAAGCAAAATAACTTATAGAAGTGCACAGTAAGCTTAGCTACAAAATTACACAAAGAACAAAACTGAGAAAAGGGGAGCTCATTTCATATCAAATTCTCAACTTAATATAAAAATCCTGATACCTTCACTCATTTCATTCTTAGCGTCCACAGAGGAGTCCGGCCCTATGAAGGCTTCCCGGTATGACTCAGAGGAAGCGCTTGCCTGGTCAGCATGACACTTCACAGCAGTACAGTACGGGGGCTGCAGCCAATACAGTCACACCATTTTCATTACTTCCGGCCTTTCTGCAACTTCTGCCGCTTCTGATGCGTTCAATATGGAACAACACTGTGAATCAACAATGGACAATAAAATGAATAGATCAATCAGGACTGAGCAGTAGTAGAGTCTTTGCTTGATTGTGGGCTTAGTTATTTGGAAGTCAGTTCTGTGGTAATACACAGCCAAGCCGCACTCACAACCACTGTCATTTGAGTCAAGCAACAGTTGTCTGATTGCAACAGCAGGAAAAAGTCACGCTTCGACTTTTCCCCTGTCACATGTGAAACATACAACATGTGAAAAGCATGTTTTATTTTATGTGGGGAACATTTTTCCACATGAGTTTCACAGGACGCAACCCAGTGTAATTGAAATAAGGCAGAAAATGTTTCACATGTGGGACATGTAGTTTCCTCATGTGCAGCACATGCATAAAGGTGGAAGGCTTTACACTCACGCTTTCTCTACAGTAAATCAAAGTGTGCTATGATTGCTTGATCGCACATGCGACTTTGTATGTCAGATGTGTTTTTTTCCCACAAGAAAACTCACTTTGACTCCAGAGACCCTCACCCACATGTGTTGTTCTGTGTATAAGTTTAAGTTTGACAGAGCAAAAGGAAACCGCCTGTTTCTAACTAAGCTTGAATCAGATCATTACTAAATCCTGTAATGAGTAAAAAGGTTGAATTTCTCACATATTTTGGGGGAGAAAAAATAAGAAGGTTTAAGACATCAGTAAGAACATTTTCTTTGATCTTTCTTCTTGCTTGTGTTTGATCTAGAGCTCCAGTTACAGTTTTTGCCATCGTCCTTCTGTGTCATTATGTAAATAGCAAATATCTAGAGGTTGGTAAGAAAACCAGCATGCCAAATTTATAAATAAGGATTTGGAAAAAAAACAAAACAATCTTTTACACTCAAAATCCACCTTTTTTTCCCATTGTGGAGACTGATTCGATGGTACACCAGATTAGCCAGAAGGTCAGTGACCTACAACCTGCGCACTGAACAGTGGGAGGGAAAGGAGTCATGCAGAGAGGAAGTGCATATGCAAATATCACTGTTTTTTCTGGGGGGGGTTTTCTTCTTTTGCAACAAAGCATAAAGTGACTGCATTGAATACATTTCATAAAATTTCCATACATATTTCATGTAAATTCTAGATATCTACAGATTTAACATTCCATATTTTTCACTCCATTTTTGACCACTTTGTACATTTCAAGGAAAATATTTTCTCCTGAACCTGCAGAAACCAGAAACGTTTAGGAGGATGGACAGGTGCATAATTTATGGATATAACTTCAGACCTGAGAGGAAATGAAGTCTGCAAATAAGAATGCTTTCTTTCATATTTTATGGATGCAATCTGCGACAGACTGGCGACCTGCCCAGGGTGAACCCCGCCTCTCGCCCGGAACGTAGCTGGAGATTGGCACCAGCAACTCCCGACCCCATTAGGGACAAGGGTGACAGAAAATGGATGGATGGATGGATGGATGCAGTGGCGCAAACAAACCGAGCGTAAACAGAATCAAAAGTGTTGTATGATAAAGAACGACACACAGATTTTATTTTTCCATTTATTATCAAGAGGAGTTTAAGTACTGAAGGATATAAACACAAACTGCAATGAAGATGATCGTAATAAATGTTTACATTAATCGCACCCAAATAAAGAAAAGACAAAAATGTGTTTTCTCACATTTTGTTAAATGGAGCTATTGATTTCAAGCCAAATTATATTTAATGTTAATATAATAATATCTATTTAAAGTTGATGGCTATAATCCTACAAGCCTAATAAATATTGAGATGATGCCTCACTCAAATGTAACTTAAATCTCATGAATAATAAAAAAACAAGACAGAAAACCATGTAATTATGCAACACAATAAGTCAAAAATGAGTGCAAAGTAAAAACCCGACTTATTGAGGAAAACAGCAGTAAAATCTCTTCGATACTTAAGAGGTAAAACATTTCGAGGTATGATGGTTCACATATGCATTTCTGTAGTTTAGACTGAAATATGTAAACAACCAGGTGTGATGCATCTTGAACTACATTTAAAGTTTCTTAAAATTCATAAACAAATTTGTAGAAGAGTTGATATCTGTGAGACGGTGAAGGCACAGAGGAACAATCACGTTCAGGTTTACTTGAGCAACTATTTAACTTAATTTAATCAACAATCTGTCCTTAATGATGTTGCCTGAACGTTATTGAACCTTGTCTGATACTATGAATGCTGCCTTCCTATCACAAACAATTTTTTCTCACTGCATCAGAGAGAATAAATCAAACATTTCACCTTTTCAGTCTTTTTTAAAATTTCTTTAGATAAACATTAAAATGTTTGATTTAAAAAAAAAAAAACGTGTTGAAACAAGTTTACAAAAAAAATCACCGTTCCTTTTAAATCCACAGTTTGTCTAAAATGACCTACAAGAAAACCGTAACAATTATTTACTGCGTAAAACATAATTACAAATAAGAGGAAAACAATCACAAATGATTGATATATATGTAACTTCTTAAAAATATAATATATACATGATGACATTTCTTCTGTTTCTGTAATATCATCTGTTGAAAGAAGTTTGATTAAAAAAAACAACAACAACAAAAGCAACTCTAATGTGATTCACCCTTTTGCACACACAGCATAATCACAGGTATTTCTACACCAGTAAAACACAAAGGGGGAATCTATCGTCTATAAATATGAAATAAAGAATAAATACCTTCATTCGGAATGTTTAAATGATTGGTTAATTTCAGATATCCTGTTTTATGATGTTCACTGGAAAATAAGATGTTTTTTGATTTTTATCTAGAGCACTGAAAGCATTTTACGTTAAAGACGTCACTGATGTTTGCATCCAGCTTTGTTTCCGTCCATGAAGGTTGGTTGATTGGCTGCAGGGGATTCTCAACAACCAAAACCATGAAGCTAATCATCAGCTCCTCCTGACTCCTCTTCCTCATTCATAACTCTCGCGAGCCCTGTTCCGTACCTGCCTTGCATTTCAGCGGCTTACATCACCTAGCTTTGATTAAATGACGCTAAACCTTCAACTTTATTTTCCTCTGTTAGTTTAAAGTACATATTCTGCAGCACTGAGCCAATAATAATCTTACCTAATCATAACCTGGCATGACGTGCAGAAGCTCTGTCTGCACTGGTGAAGATTTACTATTTGGTATGCCAAACTAGAGGAAGCTCTGACTTTTTTCTTTTTTTGAGTATTTCTATTTTTTCGAACAATTTATGGACTGCATACAGTGAGTCAGACTTTTATCTGTAGGTGTCAGGGCGTTATCAGGCACTGAAGACAAAGAAATCTCAGCAAAGGCAACATACTCTGTCTTTATGCAGTAGCACACTAATATTTACATCCTTCATCCCAATGTGCTTGATGTAAAAATAAGAAACAGTAGCTTAAGGGAGGAGATCTTGATTCAGAAACATTTCACTTTGATGTTGTGTCAGGGCAAAATGATGTTGGTACAGAAAAAATCTTAAAGATGTCCACTTTAACTTCATTTCTTTTGTTTTGTTATTTTCAAATTTTATTACTTTGATATTCTGGTCATTTCTCCAAATTTTAGACAAACTTTACCACTGTGCTAAAGCTTCTTAAATATACTCTACACACATCTGGGTAATTAACTTTTAAAGATTTACAGGTAAATTTCACCATCATCTACTGGTCAGTAAAAGCCTGTCAAGAGTTTAGTAATATGTTTTTATTTTTTTAAAGTTCCTATTGATGGCCAAATGACGGCTAAACATTTCTAAACCTCATTGTGGTGGCCAGAATGAAAACTCTTCAGGACTTTTTGCGTATTAATATAAGTTTTAAATTTTAACCAAAAAAAATGTACACAAGTCTTATTTATTAACTTATGTCTTCCTAACTGTTCTGCATCTCATTTCATGATGGCTTTAATCTCTATGACAAGATGCTAATTATACAGCTTTAGTCTTAAATATTATACAGTAGAGGCATGCTTTTCTTAATAATGTCATGTAGAGAAGAACAATTTCTATATTTACACATTTCCCTTGCATGCCACCATCCAAGGTGGCACTAATTTCTCCTCTTTTTCTTCCACTTACAAATCCTAACCAGACACCCAGCTGTGCGAGGTGCTCTTCACTCTTTGGGGAAATCCAGCTGCAGGGTCAAAATTAAAGTCTAGTGCCCCGCCGTCCATCAGGGTGTCATGGAGGACCGACTCCAGGTCACATTCTAACCTCTCGATGGGCATGTTGTCCAGGTCGCTGGGTAGCCGCTCCTGATGATGGCTGTGAGGGTGAACCAAGTTCTGTTCCTTGTAGCTGCTGGTGTAGCTCGCTGAAAAGTCATTAGTGTGGCCTAGATGTCCTTGCGGAGGCTGCATGTAAGTCCTTAGTCTGTTCAGTCGTTGGGGAGCCCCTGAGACAGTAGTCAGGCTAGCTAAGGGTATCATGTTGCAACTATTCAAGTCTCTGGAAGGAGCAGGACCTTGGCTGTGTATAGATTGTGGGTTTACATGTAGACCTGGGTGACTCTGAGGAGGGGTAATTATTTTAATACCATGATGACTCGCTATATGGTTGTGGCTGCTGTAAGCGGACATGAGACTACTTACCCTTCCAGTGTCAGACACCCTTATGTCACTGGAAGGCATTATGTCTCTACTGGAGCCTGCGTCAGCGGTCAGTAGCTCTTTGAGGAGTCCTGCTGGACAGATGTACTGGTTCTCATAACCGCCAAAGCCAGGCTTGTTCTCTGGAAGTGTCTGCATGGGAACAGGTGACAGAGAGTTCAGCCTCACCTGGCTGTACATGCACTTACTGTAGTCCTGGCTCATGCCAGGAGAGCCGTAGGAGCCGCTCTGAAGCCTGCCGTTGTTCGGGGACCGTGGCGAGTCTGAGCCGTGCTGGGGGGCTTTTGGAGACAGCAGGTGGAGGTTGTCCAGCAAGCTTTCCATGACCCTTTCTGAGCCGTGTTGGCCCATGGATCCAGACACCTCGGAGAGGCTGGGAAGGCTGGAGGTTATCTTGGGCCCAGATGTGGCGGGGAACAGAATGTGTCCGTCAGACTCCACGAGATCCTCTTGCTCAGAAGGAAACGGAGAACGGCGTCCACTCAGAGTGCTGGCGTCGGAGCTGGTGCGGGTTCTGAAAGAGCTCCAGGCTTCAAAGTCCTCGTTGTTGTGGGAGTTTGGGCTTCCCAGCCAGTTAGAGTACTGGGAGCCTGGGCTGCTTCCTTCCCCCTCCACACCTTCCTGTAAAGACGTCTAAGGACAGAAGAACGCATGAAAACCTCCCACAGGCTGTCTTAATAAAGGAGTTTTGCTGTTTGTCAAAAGCCTCATACCTTTTTCTTTGTGGCTCTTCCTTTACTCTTGATAAATTTATTGTTGTTGTCCATGGAGACGGCTCTGCGTCGAGGCGACTTTCCGTTCTTTCCTCCTTCAGGATTCAGCATCCACCAGGAGCTTTTTCCCGTCCCTTCATTCTGTATGCGCACGAAGCGGCTGTGCAGCGACAGGTTGTGTCGGATGGAGTTCTGGACAGAAAAAATACGAGAAACAAATTAAAATGATTGATTGATGTAAAGAAATTGATATTCAGTTTTTGTCAAAGAGTGACAAACTGCCTGTATTTGTTTTCTTTGGGTGTTGATAAAGCATTTTGAAGTGCCTGCAGCTGCAACGTGGAACACAAATAAAATTTGTCATAAAAAGGAGACGTTGGTGGAAGCCATGATGGTCGAAGCAAAAAAGAACAAAAATCAACGTAACACTGAACGACAACAGACTGCTGATTCACAGCTAAAGAAATCATTTTCTCAACATGATGCTGACATTTCATGGGACTGTGTTAAGTTTGATATGACGTAATACATTTTTGCAGCACATTTTTAGCTTGCAAGCTTAAAAATGCATCATCTGGCAAGAGCACCTTCATCAATATGTTTCTCTGCCCAGAATTAGCCTGAGGCAGTTTGCAAAAGACATCTTATACTTCCTTTCAACAATGATTTTCTTCCTATACTGCTCCACACGTCTTCTCATGACTTTCATCAATTTTGTGACTTCTAATGGCAAATTGGTTGCATTGGATTTCATTAAAGAGTAAATTGGCTTAAATCAAATGTGCACCACATGTTTCTGATTTTTGACAATAAAACGTTTTGAACTGATGTCTTTTCCCTCCCATTTCATGATTATGAGCTACTTCCGATGGTTTAATCATATGTTTGTTTTACTTATCTTATCCCTCACTTATATCTTCTGAAATAAACTGAAAAAGGAAGCTAATTTTAAGCTTAGAATACAAATCATATATCATATTTGTCAAACTTTGACAGGTAAAGCACAAACTCAGACTAGTTCGGAACAACTGTGTCTCTTTCTTTGTATGTGGTCACATTTGTCTTTGTCAGAGTATGTACACAACTAAAGCCAACATTCAAATCCTTTTCTTTAATGTTATGTTAGGAGCCCTAAAAATGACTCAGATAATCCTCCTGTGGCAAAACTCAGTAAGTGAGTTGAAAGAGCGAGAGACAAGCAGCACAGCCCTCTGTAGACAAAACAGGGTCCCGATATGAAATCTTGATGCTTTGGACGGTGGGTGTAATGAAAGACTAACATACAACACAACATGTACCAGCAGGGATTTTCCCCTAAATAACCATGTGAGCCTTTGGTAAAGCCAGATGTCCTCAACCACAGCATTCAACAGGGACGCAAGAAGAATGGAGGTAAAGTTGAACCTACAGGCGGATTATTTGAATCTTGGTCCTACATAAGGTTTTAGTCAACTTCATGACCACATCTGCTGATTTAAAAAGAAAAATAACTTCAATTATGCGTTTGCAAAATATCAAAACTTTGTTCAAACACTGTTAAATTCAGACTAATCCCAGACGAACGGCATTCAACGTCAACCTACACATTCACCTAAAGAGGATTAGGCACAATGGGGATTTCTACAGTACAGAGTAAGGAGAGGTTACAGAGTTTGCAGCGAAGATGGTGAGGGAGGGTGAAAAAGACACAGAATGTTTTCAGCCTGCAGAAGTGGGGTCACTGAGTTCGTCGTGCTGAACATGAGCTCCTCGGCCCTGCGCTGACTGAGACATAAAAACAAGTTGCATGGAAAAGCCGCAGAAATGAGGAGAGTAGTCCAAAGTGTGGCGCGTTGACCTGTTTTGTGAATCACCGTGACAGCCCCGACGACCCCACCCCTTCTCTTCCACTCACTCCTTTTTTAAAAATAAGGCTTCCTGTGTCAGAGGACATCCTGCACATGGAGGCTGAACGCACACCAAAGGTGGAGTTCTCGCTTTCTGCATGGCCACAAAATGCAGAGCTAATTCTGACGTTTCGGTCTATTCGTAACCTTTTGAGATCCCCTTTTTAGATGATCTCAATCTGTAACTGAAGACAGGAAATGAGTCATTATTGGAGAACCTGAGATCTCAGCAGTTTACAGCACAGAGTTAATCTGCACACTGACTTTTATTCTATCAACCAGGAGGCATGAGATCTGTGGCCCTGGTAGATCAAGGGCTGCATGACTGCACACCTCAGAGGGGCTCCCTAGTCCAGGGAAAATCCTCGTCCTTGACAGACTTCACCTCAGCCCTTTGAGAACAAAAGATATCCGCACTGCTCCACTAATTCAGGAGCGTTGCACACAAATTATGAAAGCCTGACCTGAGGTGGCCTGTTTTATTGTTGCTATACATCTCTCTAATCATGTGGGCCTCATTTTTAATGGACTTTGAGATATGCACCGTTCCCAGAGCGGAATATTTACCTGAATGTAAGCCAAGTTTGTCTGATTAGAGCCTTAAATTCCAGCCTGATTTATTTAGACTTTATGCGACAGACCAACCGGAAGCAAAGGAAAAAGTAAACCCAGTTTGAATATTTTTCAACAAATTAAAATCTGAAAAGTGTGGTCTCCATTTATGTTCCTTTACTCTGTTTACCCTTAAATAACAAACTGTGCAACCAACTCCCTTTATGTTTCAAAGCATGTCATAGACACAACCAGAAGGAAGAACTCACCATGAGGCCAAAATGTAACTTTTTGTCCAAATACAAAGAGGGACTTGTGCTAAAATATCAGCATATCAAACGTAAATCCCCATCACAACTATAAAACACGGTGGAGGCAGGATGATGCTGTAGAGATGCTTTTCTTGAGTAGGGGCAGATGGTTTGAGTTGAAGGGAAGTTGGATGGAGACAACTGGTGGGCAATCTTGGGAAAAGACTCATTAGAGGCTTCAGAGGACTCAGACGGAGATTCACTCTAAAAAAGGACAACAAGCCTTCAAAGGCCCAGTGGTTTGGATGCACGAACATTTATGTGTTAGAACGATCCAGTCAAAGTCCAGCCCCATTTCCAATTAAAAATCTGTGCCAAGATATAAGATTTCTATTGACATGCTCTCCTTAGAAACTGTACAAAGTTCAGGTATTATTGCAATTCTCCAGTTGTGCAAACTACGCAAAGGAGTTTCGGTTGTAGATTCAGCAAAAGCTGGCGATAGAAAGTGTTCAGTTAGTGGGGGGATAAATACTAATTTATTCCATATTTTCATATTTTTATTTGGATATAAAAGAAATTTCAAACTATTTTTTATTTTTACTTGCAATTTCAGTCCAGAGCTCTTTCACCTCAAGGCAACCCAGTGACCCCTGCATCATCTGCGATCAGAAATTATCAAGTGGAGCTGCGGCGGCTGCTCCTGCACGAAAGGATTCCTCACGCTGGACTTCAAAACAATCGAAGAGACACAGCTGCTGTTTCTTGTGTAGCGAAGCATGAGGCTTGCAGTAACGGTCACAGGGTAAGTACACAAACAGGGCCCAGTTGCAGCAACAGGTGCAACCACAGTGAAAGTGGCCTCACTTGCAATTAATCCAGACATGCTACAGAACACCAGAACCAAACCACAGACAGGACAGAGGAGTTCTCAGGGGACGGACTGCCGGAGAGCTGCAGCCTCTTAAATTAGGAAGTTGGTTTTGATGGGGGCTTTTACTTAATTATTCATAACAACAGAAAACAGCTGAAATCTTCTGTAGCTATATAGCTACAGAAGATAGCCAACTAGCTATTTTCTACACAGTTAGCTATAAAGCTAGCTCTACAGCTAGCTGTGTAGCTCTGTAGTTAGCTGTTGTTATGAATCTATACATATATAGATATCGATATATATATATAGGCCTATCACAATATCTAATTTTGTTGGCCCATAAGTGATTATGATAAACCATAATATTGTTGTGAGACAATTTTCAAATAATATAATAATGGTATAAAATGCAAGAAAACATTCTCAAATATCAATACATTTTACATTCTTATGAATCTTTAACACTGGAAGGCATTTTAAGTATCCAAAACAACAGAAACAGCAAATAAAATACGTTATGACATCACTTCACTGTAAACAAAGGTGAACTTCAAAAAAAGGGCTAGTTGAGACCAAGGCACCAGACTGAAGATTTTTTTTTATTCATCA
Source organism: Poeciliopsis paucimaculata (assembly GCA_903067055.1). Classification (NCBI taxonomy): domain Eukaryota; kingdom Metazoa; phylum Chordata; class Actinopteri; order Cyprinodontiformes; family Poeciliidae; genus Poeciliopsis; species Poeciliopsis paucimaculata. The sequence continues at coordinate 38,842 of CAEGAD010084456.1, read as the reverse complement.
TGTGATTGGTTTATTTACTGCTCATTGCAACAGGTCTAGTCATATAGCATTTCCCTTTTATCTTAAGCTCTGGCAGCTGATTGGCTGCCAAGCCTTTTCTTTCAATACTTTATTGTTTTATGTCAACAATGCGTGCATCGTGTACTTTCCAGTTTTTGACCAAAAACTGCCAATCAACAGTTCTAGAAAATGAGGAAATGGTGAACAATTGTTCATGTTTCAAATGCAAAGTTATGGTGAATTAATGTAGTAGAGAAGTCGACTGTATTCAGAACTTATGAGTTGGTAGGAAAAACTGGGTGACTAAGATGTTACTGATACAGTAATAATTGCCTATAACTGTAAAATTGATGCTTGGCTGTGCAGAGATCTTCATTTATGGTGAATGGATCAAGAAATTACCTAAATAGGATTGTTTGAGAACACAATATGGAAAAAATGTTAAACAGTATGCTCCACTCAAGAGAAACTCAAGCACACAGAGACCAATGTCATTGACGTGCATGTGTCTGGAAAAGGTTAGAAAGCCATTTATTTTCTGTTACTACAGTAAACTGCAATGAGATCTAAGAAATAACATCCATGATGGACATAAACCATCGTATTAAATTCTAATACTTTTGCAACATCTGCTGCTTTGCGTACCTGGACAACTGGCTGTAGCTGATGGAACGATGAATACTGTCATAAACAATGACCGGCCATCAGAATCGCAATCTGTACACTTGGGTTAAGCAGAAGGAAAATGGTCCAAAGTGCACATCTCAGTGCCTCAAAAAGAACAAAATGATGGTTTGGACATGGCCTAGTCAAAGTCCTGGCCTAAACCGGACTGATATGCTGTGGCATGAGCTCTTCATACTGCACATTTTGTAGTTATTTTTGTATATCTTTGTCTGATATTAAAATTTGTGATAATCTAAAAGATGTGACAAAATGAAAAAGATCTGTAGGGGAAAAAATACATTTTTACACCAATGCATAATTTTGATGTGATCATTTCTTTTATAACATGTTGCATAAACAAACCCATTGGACCAGAAAAAACAATAAAATTAAATAAAAAAACAAATCTAATATGTAAAAAGTTGCTGTTTTGCGTCAGTACTCTGTCGATTTAAGGTGGAAATGTGCTGAATCAGAGCCATGTAGCATGTACCGCTACAAAGCTTCCAGAAATCTAAGGTAAACAAAAGAATAGTAAAGCACAAAATGTAACGATTACAGTGAAAGGACAAGCCACTTCCTGACACAGTGCACCCCAACCCCCTCTCTCCTCTGACCCCGGATGCGTAAGCGTGGGACCTGAGTTGTCTGTTGCAGGGCGGTAAAAAAAAAAAGAAAAAAAAAAAAAAAAAAAAGCCTGCTGAAGCGAGAGAGCACCGCAGCCCGTCGCGTTCTGAGAACTCCACGGACAAAAGCAGACTGCTTAATTAACACCAAGCATCTAAAGGAGTGACCTGTTTCCTCAGACGAATGGTCTACAAGAACGAAGAGCTTTGTACTCTGAGTTCAACTGCTGACAAAGAAGAGGCAGACAAAGGAGATCTTCTTTATGACATGACCACAATCTTGGTAACAATGGGCAACAAAACCCAAACAACTTTTGAATCCATGCACTTCACTGACACAGTACATTTAAGGCCAAAGCTCTTCAAAAATAGAGAATACAGTCGGGGATTATTATCCCGTACAGGCTGGAGGACAATGTAAAGATCCACATACCACAGATTCCTATGACTCACGCGTGTGGACAGTGAGTTTGGTTAAGGACAATCGCCTGTGCACAACGAGTCTGCTGACTGCTCCTTTTTCTCATCCCAAGTTAAACTCACTCCTCTTTAAAAGTCTGCAAGACTGAGAGCTGTTCTTATCTTTTTTTATCTGTTTATGTTGTTGGTGGTCTTAAGAAGGGTTTTATGTGATAGACCAACACAAAGTAGTGCAGAAGTAGTTTAATTATGAAGTGGAAGGGGGGAAAAGTGAATCACTTGCAAACTTTTCCTAAATGAAAATCTGCTGTGTGCATCTGTGACTTTGGTGTGAAAAAGGTGAATCTGTACCTCAGTGTCTTTCACAGCCTGCAGCTGTTTTTCCTTCCATCTATCCATCCACTCTGACTACCTTCCCCACAGCATGATGCAACCTCTACCATAACTCATGGTGTAGTTGGGTTGTGCTGTCACTCATCATGTTCCTGGTGTAATTTGACCAGACAACCTTGTTCCAAATGTTTGCTTTTTTTCCTCTACAGAACTCATGGTAAACTGAAAATAAGACTTCTTAAGGTTATCGTTTAGTGCAGAATGGCTGACCTTCTGCACTAAAAGATATTGGCCTGCCAACAACGGATTGTCCCATTTAATGGATTGAAGAGCGCTCCTTAAACGTGTACAATATTGTTTTATATCATAACCTTGCTTCAAACATCTCTGGACTCTATTTACTAATTGGCTGACCTCTGAAGACAATTCAGGGTTTGCCCCAGTGTATAATAAGCCTGGCGGGCCACCAGGCTTTACTTGTGCCCCCACCAGGCAAAGCATTGCTTACTTATTTCATTATTTTTTTTTATGTTTGCCTTTTTAAGATTTTATAGTTGGTGTTCAGATAGTAATCTTCCATTAACACATAATTATTGAGTGATATTTTCAAGTCTCTAATCAACTTTAAACATTTTTTAACCCAAAAACACAACGGGCTGCTGGATGAATGACTGTCTTGGTGCCCAAAACAACGGGTTTAGCAAGTTTTCTGGGGGAAACCTTGCAATTAGATGCACTGGATTTTATTTATGGCTTTCAGACAAAAGTGTGTGGACACCAGAAGTATGCTTTTTTAAGGTGGTTTTTTTAAAATGTGTAGCTATGTATCAGTATCATTCCCGTTCACAATGTTGCACTGCTTTTTGTTATTCTATCACATAAAATCCCAGTAAAATAAACTGAAACCTGTGGTTGTAGTGGAAATGCTATTGTTACTGGAATGTATATTCATAGAGTAAACTTGCTATGAAGGTAAATTTAAATATTTTCCACTCACGCAGCGCTTCAGATTTCCCTTAAACTGAAAACACCATTCAGGTTTTGCTAACTTTGCAAAGCCAGCAATAGCTGCTTTCATCAGCTGTAGCTTGTTTATGTTTAGGGTGTTGTTAAAAAGTGGAGCTTTTCCACTGGGCAACTCACCTCTTCCTGAATAAATACTTTCAGGCTTATCTAGCATTAGTTTCCACAGCGAGTGTACGCAAATATTTGGCACCAGACAGCATAGATCTGTAGTTGAGGGGCCCTCTTGACGCCCATGCCAGATGAGAGATAAACCATTTCATAACACATTCTGCAAGCTGCCACCAAATCCATGTAGGGATTTATCCTCGTACTACTGCTGCTGCTAATCCAAACCGGCATTAAAAAAAAGTTTGAGGAACTACGTATAGAAAAAAGGCTTCGATTAAAAACAAACGTGTGCCTGTTGAACTCAAGGGTGCCACTTCCTTTTCCATCAACGTCACAGTTCGTTGAGAAAAACAGTACCAGTAAAGCGCTTAACGTCTGCTGCAAGTTGAACCCGGGCACCTCACAGAGCCACCGACACCCCAGGGGAAGCCCATCACCCCCTCCACCGCCTCCCTGCGGGGTCCCTGGGGCCGTCGCTTGGGGCAAAGGTATCGCGATCGCTGAGCTGCCGCAGCAATTTTTAGAAGGAAAACAAAGAAATCTCCATGACAGGAGGGGGGGACAGGAAGCTGTAAAGGCACCGGCATCGCCCTCGTCCTGCGCTCCACCCATCGCCAGTTTAGATTGGATTAATCACAGGGGTTAAACCTGACGCCCTCCACCCACCCTGAGGTCACTGGCTTTTCACCATCCGCCACCACAGGGGATGGAGGCCAGACATTTCTCTAAGTATGTGTAAAGAACAGGGACGCGGAATAAAACGAACAAATGGCATGAAACATGTTTGTTTTAATATGCACAGAGCCTCATAACATTGCATAATTGTGGATATGAAGTGGATGTGTTTTCACCATTCTCTAATCTAAAAAATCTGGAAAGTGTGGCACACCAATGTTTACCCCCCCCCCCCTCATTTATTAGGTGTGGGCTTTTATCATATCATTTAATATTTGTCAAATTTATTGTTATCTTGATAAATTCCAATTATTGACGTTAAATAAAAAACTAAACTGACTATTTCATTTTAAATGTTACTTTTACAATTTTGCCCATTTTTTGTACGGCAAGAGCATCAATAGATAACAGTAAATTCAAAAATATGATTAGATGTGCAGAATGTGCAGCTTACTGATGTAAAGCCTGTTTCAAAAGTTAATGTTTTTCAACAGAGCTATGAATGCTGTGCACAGTTTTCTAAAAAAAAAAAAAAGGGAGTAATAAATAGATTTTTTAATCACATCTTTATCATTATCACATAAAATATTTCACAAAATTCAACATCCTTATCACCCACCTCAACCCTTTACCGTTATACCCCTAATTTAAAGTGCAAAAATCAAAGTTTATATATTTATCAAAAAGATTTCAGTTGTGTAGCATATTTGAAGAAATAAAAATTCAGTTTTTGGTTAACATGTGAAAGACTGTTGCAGCAAAAGACAAAAAAAAGTAAAATCCCAATAAAATACATGCAGATTCATGGACAAAATGTGTAAAAATGTGAACGATTTCAAAGCGTATATGCAAGGCACCACACACTCCATCTGATCCCCTTTGTTTTTTCCAGCAGCGGTGCTCATGTTTTGCCGGCTTGGAGATGTTAACACATGGCCCTGTTTTCCATCCACTCACCAGGAAATGCATCATAGTTCATTGTGGGGGGACTTTAGTGTTTTTTTAACAGGGAAGTGCAAAAATAACCATCAGCCTGTGGTTCCTTAGCCTGCCGGGAGTGCCAAGATTCAGGAATGCAGAGACTGAAAGAAAGATGTGTTGATTTGATTTTAAACAGACAGGCTGGGGGGTTTTTTGTTCTTCGTTTAAAAAAAAAATCCCTTCCAGATTTATCCTTCTAATTAGTTTTTAATGGCGTGTGAAACATGATTAAAGTTCTTTTTTTTTTAATACGGAGGAAAACGTTCTATGGACTAAGAAAATTATTCACTGGTAGATAAGAGCAAAAAAAACATGCAGTGGAGATGAAGAGTAAACCACAAAGCTATAAGGAAATAAAAGGAAGCAATGAGATTAAGAGCGGGGATCCCTTTTCCAAGCTTTAGCATCCGCTGAGGAAACTCTAGAAGACACGGACGCAGAGATATGAGCGCACAACTCAGGAATGGAGGATGTTTGACGTTGTTCCCTGCATCCCCCCTTTTCCCTGCCTCTTCCCCTCTGACACACTCCACAACGCTGATTGAGTTGTTTGCGTCGCCTCCTGTTATTGCCAAGGGAACTTCTAACAGAACCAAAAAAAAGAAGAAGAAGAAAAAAAAAACTACATTTCCATCAGCCAGTTCACCTTTACATCTACAAAGGTGCAGATTCAGACAAAGAGGAGAAAGAAGCTGTAAGGGAGCCATAAGTCATAGCATGAGAGGCGATCCAAGTTTTTCACATGGGGGTGCGAAACAATGGGGACTATATTTGCTTGAGGTTTCCCAAAGGCATTTCCTGACAGCTTTGAAATTACATCTCACTCGATTGCAAGAAGGTTGCGGGAAGCGCTGTGAGGCCAGAACGTAAATTTGACTCACGGTTTGATTGCAGGCTTTAACTTGCCTCATCTTTTTTGCCCACCTTCGACTTTCGTCTGCTCGTTCGTTTCTATCTCGTTATCATTGCTGAGTAATTTCCTCACCAGGTGGGACAGTATTAAAAAAAAAAGGATGTTTGTGCAGACATGTCAACTTGTCTGCCTTCCAGGTTTTTTCGGAGGCCAACAGGTTTTCCATACATGTGGAAACCAGATTTCATCAAGTCTTCCTCCCACCGACTGTGACCAGCTTCAGAAGAAAAGCGTCTCAACAGCATGATGCTGCTGCCACCAGGTTGCACCCTGGGGAATGTGTATCATGTAGATATGATCGTTTTTTGCTACCAAAAAGTAAAATTCTGGCAAAAAGTACAATTCCAACGGGATCTCTTTTAGATTTCTTCTGCTCTTTCATAAAAGCTGGGTTTCTGAAGAGCATAACAAATAGACGCCCTGTTCTCCCACCTGAGAAGTGAATGTCTGCAGCTCCTCCAGTTCTCCATTGAGCTGCTTCTTTATTTTATACTATTTGCTCTTTCTTTTCCTATCAAACCTCTGAGGTCTTCACAAAGCTGAGATTAAAGTTAACAGATAAACTCTGTTTTCTGAAAGCTGCTGGGTGATTTTACTTTGAGGTCCCAAAGTAAATGGGGTAAAGGCATAAATATAACTATTTACAGTGTCAAAATCTGTATTCTGTCTACCTCTCATTTATGTCCTACTGTAATGATCTGGCACACAAAATACCAAATATACAAAGAAATAAGTTGAATGTGGTGTGAATATTTTAACAAGGGAAATAACACTCCCTGATTTTCTATGGCTTTGGTTAGTCGATAATCAATCTAGATGCGCTCCTGTTAAAACCCCTGCGCTCAGCATCAGCATCACTAAAGCGCGTCCTCATAAAGAAGTCTCATCTCTCTCTCACACGGTACGAATCTCACCTTCCAGCCCGCAGAGCTGTTGCTGTCTCCCTTATCCTTGAAGTAGGGCACACTCTTCACCATCCAGTCGTAGATCTGAGACAGGGTCAGCCTCTTCTCAGGTGAGCTGTCTATGGCTTTGGTGATGAGGTCAGCGTAGGACATGTTACCCCAGGCGTTGCGGCGGGACGAGCTGATCTTTCTCTGACCGGAGGCGCCCAAGGGTGGGACCCCTGAAGGAGACACCTGTTGCTGAGGCGGCAGCTGGGGGCCCGGCAGCTGCTGCTGCTGCTGCTGCTGCAGGTGATGATGATGATGGTGGTGGTGAAAAACATGGCAGTGCGCTTTATCCTCTGCGTATTCTTCATAGTTCTCTTCCAACAGGCCGAGGCTGCTGACGAACTCCGCATTTCCTCCGGGCTCCTGCTGCACTGACGGCGCCGGGGAGGACGTGTTGGACCCGGCGGGGTCGACGAGCTCCGGGCGGTGCAGGGGCCAGGTGCAGGACCGCGGCCGGGGCAGGGGCTCAAAGTCCGGGTCGATATCGACAGGCTGTACCTGTGGTGGGGGCGCCTCAGCCATGTCTTGGTCACACCGGTGCTGCCCTTCACATCAACGTTCACATAGAAAAGTACAGGAAAAGGGGAAAAGTAGGACTTACAAATTGAAAAGTGGTGGAATCCCAGAAGTGGTGGAATCCCAGAAGTAAATAGAAGAGTCCAGTTTATGCGATAAAGATGTTGTTGAGGCTTTTGGCTGAAGTTCACACCTTCCTGCATCGGTACCTCTGAACTCTGCCGCTCTGTCACGATTAACAAGTAGCCTGGCAGGAGAGTTTGGTGATGCCTTCGCGGTCCGCCCCCAGGCTCGGGATTTACAGCTCCGCAACTTGAGACGCGCTCTTATGTTGATTGTTGATGAACCGCGTACAAATCGGACCTTTGTTTTAAGATTTATATATTCATGTGACATCAAAAATGTATTTGAACGATGTAATAAAGCGGGGGTTAGTTTATTTCCATTTCAATGCGTTTGGAAATCAGCAATTCTGAGACGCGTCTACAGACTTTTAAAAACTCTTGAAATTTTAAGGTTTCTGAAGTTTTTTATTTTATTGAACAGAATAACACATTTATCTCAACAAAAAAAATATTGCTGCATTAAAAATCAATGAAAAGACTCACAAGACAAATATACACTGCTGTTCAGCTGCAGTACTTTTCAAACACATCATTGTGCCTTGCTGGTTTTTTTTCCTATTTTGTCATTTTACAGCCACAAAAATTAATTTACACACAATGCAAGAAATAATTGTAAAATGACTTCACAATCCTTTTACTCTGATACCCCTAAATAAGGTTGTGCAACCTTCAGAGCTCATCTGGTTCTGATAACAAAATCACTTAATCTCAGTTTTAATCCAGGTGTTTATAAAGCTTACAGATGTTCGTCAGAGAACATTAGTAAAAACAGCACCATGGAAACCCAGGAACATGGCAGAGAGGTCAGGGAAACAAATGTGTAGACAATTAAAGTGGAATTTGGGTTATTAAAAAAATCTTAACCTTAGAACATATTATGAAACATTTTTTAACCCATCTTCTGAAATTTGTAAGCCTATGAGACCATTGATAAGAGAACCAACCATTATGCCCATTTTAGCTCTGCAGGAATTACAGTGAGATTGTGTCTCAAGCAGACATTCATTGTGTACCATAAAATTTGGCCTTTGTCAACACAAAAAGAAGTCTGCTGTTTAACAAAAGTCATGTAAACTTTATCATAAAGCTGAAACATCAAACACATGGAAGATGTTGCCATCTTCCATGTATTTCTCACATTTCCATGTGAGAAATAAGGCTAACATACAAAATACTATGTGCAACAGAAAACTACCACCCCCACTGAGAAACATGGCAGGGACAGTATCATGCTGTGGGGATATTTTTCCTTTGCGAGGCCAGTGAAGTCGGTCAGAATTAATGGGAAACTGCTGGAGCTAAATTCAGGGCAAATGTTCACTCCCCAGCAGGTAAAATCTAAACTAAGGCTGGAACAACACAAAACGTCAAAAGGTTTCATTAGTCTGCAAGGAACCAATAATATCTCCATTCAGTGTTGAATGAGCCTGGAATATGACTGCACTTAAATCAAACAAACATGCATGAAAAAGCCTTTCAATTATTTCTGTCCATTTCAGTTGAATGTCAACAGTTGTACTTTTTGAAGAGGTAACCCAGTTTTATTCACAATGACAACAAAATAACAGCTTATATCCATATCAAAAGCTAATTGGAACACATAAAGAAAAAAATGCTAATTTTTTTTTTTTTACTTGGATGTCATTTCTTACTTAGATGAAAAGTTTTTTTTTTTTTCACATGGCACATTAAGAGGCTACTGGTTTGTAGAAACAGCATCCCCTGTCAGTATCACCATCTAGTGGCCAATATCTGAACCCTTTCTTGGATCACACGGCCCACACAAACAGAAATAAGGCGCTGGTGCCAACATCCTATCATACCTACACACCGTTTGAGGAAACGTGAACAAAAAGTGGAAATGGGGTACTTTTAAACATCAACCTGTCATGCACCACTTTGTCAGACAATAGATTGAGTAAAGTGTTTTTAGTGCAGAAGGAATCTGTGAGGCATATTGTTGAGAGCTTGTTTAACTCTAAAAAGCACTTCCCGTACAAAGAATACAAGGTTCAAGGTCTAATAATGTTCTTACTGTAAACTGAGGCCCAGAGTAGGGGCACACAGGTTTCAGGTTTGGACCGAAGATCTGGAAAAACATTATTAATCATGTTTGTAGGCGTTCGTGTGAATAGAAAATACAAAAATATTTACCTCAGCGTATTCTTTCTTTAAAGGATCTCTGAGGCTCCATTGAGGATATCAGTCATTGCTGAGTACTACCAGTCATCGGACAATCAAAAACTAGGACAGAGATTTGAAAAAAGTACCTCAAAATCTGTTTTCTTTCAATGGTGTCACTATTTTAAACTTTTGAATCTGTTGAACTTGTAAGTAGCATTAAACTCTAATGCCTAATAGCTGACCAGATCCCGCAAAATGACGTTGATCAAAATTACATCAGTGAATCCACCATTGACTATCTGAGAAGAACAAAATAAAAAGCACCGGGCCTAGTCAAAGTTTGATGACCTACAAATAAACCTTCAAAAGTTTATTGAAACTTTTCAATAAACTTTCGAAGCTGAAAGTGAGAAGTGGAGCAAAACTTTGCTCAGACTGAAATCCGAGTTTGATAGATGGTTACAGCTGTCTAAATTAACAATCTTAATATTTTAAAATTTGTTAAAAAATATATCAGGTTCAATATTTGACATTTTTTGTGGGTGTACTCATTTTCTCCACAATAGTACATCCTGGTGGAGATCAGAGTTAAAATCTCACACTGTTATGGAAACTACCAGCACCAATCAGCAAGAGTAAAATCTGGTTACCATGGAGCCTGAACAAAGGCTGGTGGAAATACACTCCTATCCTTCCACAAAGACAACACAATGTGGTTTCATGACATATTTTAATAGGATACGACGTGACAAATTTAACAAAAAAAGTAAAAATTAAGAAAAATTAAGCTATTTCAAAAGAAGTTGTATGAGTCCACACTAACTGCTCTTCAGAGAAAAAACTTTTTGTTTAGAACCTGTGAATGTACACAAGTGCAAGGATGAACAAAGGCAGCAAAGTCCTGGTGAGAACAATGATGTCCCATTTTTGTACGTTTATGTCCAGCAAACATCTTTAACCCTCTTGGGTTTAGTTTAGGTACACATCAGCTTCATTAAGAACCTCCTCCTTTTGATGAAAATAGTCTCTAAACCAGGAAATGTGCTCCTTCTTCTGCTCAACGGTCAAGTAGGGGTTTTTAGCCAGACCAGCCACAACCAGCTCCATGAAGTGACGCACAGGCCCCTGACGGGGGAAACCGTCCTCTAAGTGTTTCTCCAAGAAGACGTGCTCATGGAACGGCACACTGGCTTCATCTTCAAGGCCTAACACAAAAAGAGATTACAACATCAAATCAAATCAAATCAAATTTTATTTGTATAGCACATTTCAGCCGCAAGGCATTTCAAAGTGCTTTACATCATAACAAAGACAAAAACACAAAGTCATGAAACATAGAATAAACAATCAAAACATTACATTATAGTGATTGGGAGACGATATTGTATCTGTTTTTTGCCATTTTACAGCCACAAATTACAATTGGACATGAAAACTTTACGCTCCTCTAGAGACAGATGTGCTCCAAGCTTCTGTTGTTCTCATAATTTCCAGCTACAGAGCCTTGTCAAAATCTAAAAGGAGTTGAAATCATTTCCCCCCAGCTTTGTGCAGTTTGTGGTTGTAAAATGAAAAAAAAAATAAAAAATTAAGACGTACAAGTATTCTGTCACTCACCAATTTCATTGTTAATCGGGTACTGCCACAGTTTTCCCTCTTTGGTCCACTGGATCATTTCCTCAAACCCGTTACGTGGCATTTGGTTGGTTAACAGAGATAACTCATTGGCAAAATCTATGTCCCACAGGGTTGGCTTAGCTGGAGATATGACACCAGTGTTATGAGCAATATCCCACAAAATAACAAAAATTGATTTCTTATTTGACAGCAAATTTATTACTTCAGCACAGCTCTTTCTATAACACTGAGTTGCAGCAGGACAGCTTATTAACTTGTCCAGCAACGGTCAAATTTGGATACCTAAGCTGTTCTACTGCACGTATTTTCTATATTAGATGCACTAATGGTGTAAGAGATAAAAATAACCAAATGCATATGAAAAGTTATTATTACCAAGTGCTGCTTCGTCTTCCCGTTCATATGTGGTTCGAGAGAAGATATTAAGTCTTTTTGCTGGGAAAATATTCCTCCTAGAAACAATATTTAATTAAAAAACACACACATTCACTTTATTTCTATTATTATTTAACTGGCAGTGTTATGAATGTGCATACCTTTTCCAAACATTGGCCAGCTCACTGGTAACTCCTCTGTCGTGTACGAATCCTTGTCCATCATCATCAAATCGGATCTGATCAGCAGGCCACGCATTCTGCCGACCAGACATCTTCCCTACTTTCATGTCAGCTAAAAGAACTCTGAGGAAGTATTACAACATAGTGCTTAGTAAATATAGATAAATTAAGTCTGCTACCATTCTTTAAAATACAAAGAGTCATCAAAACTATCTGCTGATATTAAAAGACTGACAGTGTTAACAGACTGAGAAGGAACTGTCAAAGGATTCATTGGAAAATAACTGACCGGCTTAAAGAATGTGAAGAGGAATATCAAAATAAACTTAGTCGAACACAAGAGGAAGTCAGATAATGTTATTCTGATGCTATCAAACATTTAATTATTGTTGATGCACTGTTTTTGTTTTCATTTCACAAATTAAAAACAAAATGAAGCTGCTGCTCCCCATAACAACTCCCTCCCAGCTTCTGATTAAAGTTGTTCTTTCCTCTGGTTGTGCTGTCCATCGCTCCAAGGGCAGCTACTGCTTTTGGCTGGCAGAGCCAGTTTACTTTGGTGGAAATACAAATAACTGTGGCTCAGCGCACTTGATGGAAAACACCCTGCATGTGTGTGTGTGTTCAAACAATGTCTGATGCACACTCAGACATTGTTTTTTGGGGAATTTAGAGCGAGCTCTCGTTAAGGATGAACTGACACATTACTGTTAAAAGCATATATTAACGTGTCTATATACAGGTAACATACCCAAGATTGTTGATGTCGCCTTTTTTCTGAGCTTCTGTGAGAAGTTTGCGCTGCCTCAGCTGTTTCAGCAGCTCCGACTCCGCCTCACTGCGATTAGGAAGGGTGGAGGCTGCAGCAGATGCTGCAGCAACCAGATCAGGATCCAATGATTCACTAAAAATACATAATGGAAACAATAACCTTAGAAAATTTCCAAGAACTGAACGTCAGTTTCCACAGGTTAACTGAAATGACTGTGTAATTACATCATCCTGTGAACTTGGAATGAAAATACTGAACATTGAAGTAAAAATAAATGTTACATTATAAAATTAGCTGATAGTAATTTAACTTTTCCACATTTTATCACTACATAACCTTACGTCAATGTATTTTACTAGGACTGCATGTGTTAGACAAATACAATACAACTTGGGTCACCCCTGGTAGGTAGGATTCCACAAGTATAGTTTGCTGATCTCTCACATAAATCCCAACAACAATACATAAAAAGTTATGGCTGTAATGCGACAAAGACTTTAAAAGTTAACAAAATACGAATACTTCTGCAAGGTGCAAAAAATAACTCCAAGGTTTCCTACCTCTGTGCTGAAGCTTGCACTGTTGCCTTTTGAAACATACTCGATGTGCTCTCCATGGCTGCTGCAGCCGATTCAAGACTTTGCTTCGTCTTCAGGTTTTTGAGCCTTCTTTTACTGGTAACTTCAACCTTCATGGCTCCAAGGAGGTCCAAAAGACTCTCCTTCCCACTTTTAGCTCCATCACTGCTTACTTGTGCTGGCTTTGACAAGACCTGTTCAACTTTAACATTGCTGTGCTGTTGCGTGCTACCTCTATTATTTGCCTTCACCTTCTCTGTCTCCTGTAGTTGAGTAATCTTTGCTTGAGTGTCTACATTTGTTGCGTCATCTTGATTAGAGGAGATTGCATTGTCTTTCTTTTCACAGCATCTGACTGAACATGTGCTGAGAGGGTTTACTCCAACTCCAGTTAATACCCTGCATGAGATGGGAAACAAAAATTACAATTACAGAAAGTAAAAGGATAGCCGAATAATATTCAATGCCACGCAAGGAAGCAATTTCACAAAACTACTGTGCAACTAATTTGGCCATATGGGTCACTGTCTGTTTGGCAGATCCACTTGTGCTCAAGTTTTTATTTTCTGGCTGGTGAATATCCCCACATTATGTTCTTTCCTCATTATAGAAGTCTCTCTTGCAGCAAAACTCATGATGCTGCCTGCAAACTCTTTGTCCAAGGTCACCAAAAACAAACTGTTTTAAAACGTCTATTTTAACCACTTCTACCACTAGAAACTAGAAATTGTTGAACTTAATAGTAATAATTAAAGGTATCTAACTGTCATTTTGTGATTTTGGACAGCAGCCTTTTTATACGTTTCAACGTAAATTGAGGAAAGTCAATCGAACCACTGGGCTTTTAAAAATTTTGCAAGTTACCAGGGAAACCACAGCCTGGCTAATATGTCAATCAATAAGCCCCGCCCCATCCACACGGGTTACCCAAGCTAACAGCTAACATTATTTACTTACCACATAAAAAAATGAATGTTACGTAAAACTTAAAGCTGTTGTGTGACACTATCATATTACAGCGAAGACTTGTAGTCATTTGTTACGAGCATTTAGGGCTCATTTATTGCGTTCATATTATTTCTTTGGCAAAATAAACTCACCTAGAAACATTGTCGTATTTGGTTGAAACCACATAGCCCTCGTAGACACAAAGTGAGTGGTTTCGTGTCGCACAAACAGTCCGGGATAAAAATCTGTACATGTTTGTTTCTCGCAATGTCCTTCCACGATCCTTACCTTCTCCTCCGTTGCTACACAATAACGCTCCCTCTATGAACGTAGTAATAACAATAGTTCCGCTTGGAGAACGGGTTGTTCTGTAAATGTTTAGCACGGGTTTTCATGGTAAAACTTAGAAATTCTAATATTAGACCTTCAGTATTATTTATTTCTTGATATTTCTGCTCAATTTGCGATTCAAAGTGCAATCTTTGTTTTCGTATTTACTTTTAAACAGAACGCCACTTACTGTAGCTGTCAGTTGTAATCTCGCGATCTCTGAACTGGAACGTGACTCAAAATGGCGATAGAACATAGCGCTAATTCATGAGCGGATGTTCCAGCTTGCAGTCTGTGATCAAGTCAGCCGTTAACAACCAGCGATGGATAAAACCAGGGAAGAAATAGCTTCGCGCCATTGTCATTTTTATAATTTTTGATATCGTTTGTTTGTTTGAAATCCCGAGTGAACTCGAACGGGAAAGAAAAACTTCACAGGTAATAATGCCAACGGTAGCTACGCTATTAGCATGGAAGCTAACAGGCATATTTTAAGCGCAAGTATTAGTTGATTTAAAAGTCGCCATGAGCTCTGAAGCTAGGACAATTCGTTTTCTTGTGAAAAAAATTGAAGGACTTTACTGCATGCTTATGTTTGGCGGAACTTGTGTGTTACTCCGTCAGAGTGCCTGACCTGCTCAATATGAAGCGCACTAGTGTTTACATATACTAGTAAATTTAATATAACCACCAAGAGAAAAAATGCTTTTAGTTTCATCTTATTTTATCTCTTGCTAAACAACATTTAAAGGTGCAATTGAGTGTTTGTTTCTTTGATCATAAATCGACTGGTGAAATCGTGTTAAATTATTTCTTCCTTGCAGGAATGAGAGTGTCATCCAGCTTTGAAATAGCGCGGATATCTTACGGAAATATGTACCTTTTTGTTCTTTGAATAAGGCCTTCTTAATTTTCCCTTTTTGGGCACCCTGCAAGGTTGCATGTGTAGCACTGATTTGCTTATATAGCTGCACTGTACAAACACATTCCGAATAATTCAGTTAAAAAATGTTTATAACAAATAAAATATATATTTTTTATTAAGTATTTATTTTTCAGTTTTATTTTTGCCACTCATAATTCACAATCAACAAGTGGATTTCATAAATTACAATATTATCAAAAAGTTTATTTCAGTTAATCAGTTAAAACTTGCATATATGTATTACACAAAGTGAAAAAACTCAAAATTCAGAAAATTTGATCATTACATACGAGCAAAAAAAAACCCCCTAAATTTGGAAATGTTACGATGTGATTTGTGCTTTTTCTCAGCTAGAAGGCATAACCATGTAGAAAAACAGGAAAAGATATTTTATATATGTAATGCTTTGTGTAATATAAGTATATAAATATTAGTTTCACATTTTGAATTCAGTTACTGAATTCAAAATGTGAATTCAGTAGAATATGAATATCCTTCATATTCAATGAAGGATATTCTGATTCATTGAAACATATTAAACCAGATTGTTGTTTAGCTTGATCCTGCATCAGTTTGTCTCTGCACATTTGTACAGAGACAAATGTGCATACCTTATCCATGACCATTTTGTGTTTTCTTACTTCAGTTTCATTTCTCTCTTTCATTCTCATGTACCTAAGCGTCTGAATTTCAGTTTAATGTTCTTTGTAGTTAAGTATGTTAATAAATTATGGAGAAAATGTATTCATATTGATGCTAAAACCTTATGTATATACTATATTAAAATGTATAATATTTTCTGAAAATGCGCTTTACTTTCTTCCATCCATTTTGGGCTGGTAGTCTAGTGAAATTAATACCCTTAATTAAACTATAATAACTAAACACTTGCTGCTTGTAGATATTGAGTTGCATATCCACATTTCCTTTCAATAGACAATGAGTAAAGACAGGAAAATTGTCGAAGCAGGTGTAAAACTTGCTCAAGGTGGGTAAGAACTGACACTTGATCACTGTACAACACTCCATTTCGGATAAAAATAACAAAAAACAAATAAAATATACAGAATGGCGAAGGGACAGAATTACCTGCACTTGTTAGGCTGCTTGACAGCATTGTGGTTGTCTCAAAGTTTCATTGTGCTTTTTAATGGTGTGTTGATGAAAAGGAAACTGTTTCTAATTAATGCTTCTTAAAGGGTAATTCTGCATCTGTCACACTTTATTCTTGTTTTTATTCTTGTTTCTTACCTTTGGAAAGCACAAGACAAACTGTCAGTGTAGTTTCAGTTTGTTTTTGTTGTTTTGTCCAACTCTGTCACTTGTACTTGAGACTTTTTCCTGTCTCATATTTTTTTTCCTGTTAATTATTACCATATTTTTATTGTAATTTATATAATCATACAAAGTGGCCTTACAGCTAATTATGTGGCTCTGTCATTTTTTGACAAACATTAAGAAGAAATAATATTTTATGGTTATTATTTTTTCCCCTTGTTCATTCTGTAGCTATGTACATTTGTAACTTTTGTCATTTTGTGACCAACTTTCCAGCAAGAAAAAAGAGTATTCTGCCAAAGAACGTTTTGTACCAAGCATGAATCAATTTTTACCTGTCAGGGAACATTTTGTACCTGCTTTGATGTTTAAAAAAATTTTTTTTGGTTTGAACTTTGTGGGCTGTTGATAAATATCGCTATGACTCCTGAAAATGTCCAGTAGCCAGAGGTTTATTAGTAATTTTGGTTTGATTGGGTGTCAAAATCAGTTAAACTGTTAGAGTCAGTTGACTCTAACAGGGATCAGAACCAAAGTGAAAGGCAATACGCTGTTTACACAACATCCTAAAAATAAACTGGAAAATATTCATTAGCAAATAATGTTATTGGAAAAAATCACTAATATTAATGGGCTGATGTCCTGCTTTGTTTCCCAGTCATGGCGGAGGAACGTCGGCAGAAGCAATGTTCGGTCAGCCTGCCCACAGAGTCCATGAAGGCCATGGCCGAGTCGGTGGGAGTGGGGCAGCTACAGGAGGAAAGCTGTGTGGCCCTTAGCGAAGAAGTCAGCTACAGGATCAAAGAAATTGCACAGGTAATTAAAGCTATTTTTGTTTTTGTTTTTTAGTCTATTCTGAGTCTGAAATTAAAATCTCAAATATCTTAGAGATGATACGTTTTCTTCTTTTTCTCCACAGGACGCTCTAAAGTTCATGCATCACGGGAAGAGACGCAAACTAACCACCAGTGACATAGACAATGCCCTGAAACTAAAAAACGTGGAGGTAAGGGGTATTTTAGAAGTGAAGCAGGACAGTTTTGCTGTTTCATGTTTGTGCATTTTACTGATATTTTCCATGTCGCTGTCTGTGTTGTTAGCCCCTGTATGGGTTTCAGTCGCAGGAATTTATTCCTTTCCGCTTCGCGAGTGGCGGTGGAAGAGAACTTCATTTCTACGAGGAGAAAGAGGTCGACCTCAGCGACATTATAAACACACCTCTTCCAAGGGTTCCTTTAGATGTTTCTCTCAAAGGTACACAAATTATCAAGATTGATAGCTGGTTTTCTCTGCTTTAGGTGTTTTGAGTAGCTTATGAATAAGTTTACGATCGATCTTTGGTTCCTAACAGCACACTGGTTAAGTATCGAAGGAGTTCAGCCGTCAATTCCAGAAAACCCACCACCAGGTTAGTCAGGTTTAACATTTATTTTCAGTATCTTAAAACTGGAAATTCTGATTTTTTTGTCTTAAAAGAAAACTTGGGTATAACTGTTGTTCCTCTCCTTTTCAGCATCAAAAGAGCAACAGAAAGCTGAATCAACAGAACCGCTCAAAGTGGTCAAGCCTGGTCAGGAGGAGAAAGGTGCAATTCAAGGCAAAGGTCAGAATACACCAGCTCCGGATAACAAAGGTCAGTATTACTCCTTTTGTTTTGGAGGAACTTCTTGAATAATATTTTTGTGCGCTTCCCTGTTTCATATGATTATTTCACACATTAATCACCATTTCTACACCGAATTGTTCTGTTTTTTTATGATTGCTTTGAGGAAGAATGCGTGATCTCCATTGAATCTAAAGATTTTGTCCTTTTCACAGGAAAGGAGAAGGGTCTAATCAGGCTGAAACCACGCAGCACCCACGAGCTTTCTGTAGAGCAGCAACTCTACTACAAGGAAATCACAGAGGCGTGTGTTGGCTCCTGCGAAGCAAAACGAGCCGTGAGTTTTACTGGTTTTTCACGATGCAGGGCAATATATTATTATTTTAATTCAAGATTTCCCCCAGAAAACTTGCTATGCACACTGGTTGGGTCCTAGAGCAGTCATTCATCCAGCAGCCCGTTGTGTTTTTGAGTTAAAAAATGTTTAAAGTTGACAGGAAATTAAAAAATATCACTTGATGACTATGTGTTATTTAAAGACTATAAAGTCTTAAAGCATGCAAACATTTTAAAAAGACTTAAGGAAATAAGCAATAATTAGCCTGGTGGGGGCACAAGTAAAGCCTGGTGGCCCGCCAGGCTTATACTACATTGACTATTAACTACTGTAAATGCCAACTCATATCTTTCACACCTCTGTTGTTGTGGGTAAGCCTCTTTTTTTCTTCTCACAGGAAGCATTACAGAGTATTGCTACTGATCCTGGACTCTATCAGATGCTCCCAAGATTCAGCACATTCATTTCTGAAGGAGTAAGCATGTCTCCCAACTATTTCTAATTTTCTGAATAGAGATGAACCAGTAAGTCATTTCTGAGTTCTGATTTCTGCTGCTTTATGTAATGTAAAACACAATAAAGGAAAAATAAGCTTTAGAATATTTGTTAAAAGTGGAAATCTTTAATCCAACAGAAAAGAAGGTATTACAAGATTCTCCAAATTTAACCATCAAATCAAATGTGTGTAGCTTGTATCTGATTTTTCTGATGCACTTTTTGGAGGTTAACAAAGCAAATGTGGTTTGATGTGTTTGTAGAGGAAATAACGGAGCATTTTAGTTTCAGTGAAAAACTGACATGTTTTTGTTTATTATTTTGCCAGTGAGATTGTTGCCTCTCTAGTTCCATAACATTTTTCATCAGATATAACCCCCACACATTTCTTTGCTGACTTCATTCTCTCTCCAAAGGTTCGTGTGAATGTGGTGCAAAACAACTTGGCTCTACTGATTTATCTCATGCGGATGGTCAAAGCTCTAATGGACAACCCCACTTTGTACCTGGAAAAATACGTGAGTATAGAAAACAAACGAAATATAACATGAATAACTTAAGAGAAATAGTTATTTTTTTGATACAGAGCGATGCGTTGTGTTGTTGTTTTTAGCTGCATGAGCTGATCCCAGCGGTGGTCACCTGCATTGTGAGTAAGCAGCTCTGTTTACGGCCAGACGTCGACAACCACTGGGCTCTACGAGACTTTGCGGCTCGTCTGATGGCCCAGAGCTGTAAAACGTTCAGCACAACCACCAATAACATCCAGTCCCGTATTACCAAAACTCTCACAAAGGTGACTTTTCTGCTTCAACTTCATTTCTTTTTTTTTCTCTGACAGAATTTATGTTTTGTGCATAGACCTACTCTTTAAAAAGAGTAGGTTTTGACAGTCAGTTAAACAGATGGGTGAACCAAGCACTCCTATGTTGGACTCTTCAGATGTCTTCATATTTTCCAGTTGTATCTTTTTTGGGCTCTAAACTTTTCTCCCGTTAAACCAATTTTCAGATTTTTTTTTTCTGTTTGTCTTCGTCCTCCAGAGTTTGCTGGATGACAAAACCCAGTGGACGACACGATACGGCTCCATCGCAGGACTCGCTGAACTGGGAGCTGATGTAAGTGGGATCTAATTCCCTCATTTATCAAACTATATAAAAATAGAATTGAAATATTTTAAAAAAAATATATTTTTAAAATCCTTTTTTTCAGGAATTTTGTTTAAATATTTTGCTATCTTTTCTTCATCTTATTTGCAGTTTGTTCAGTACTCAAGATGTGGAGATTGTAGATTTTTATTTATATGATGAAGAAGATGATGTAAGGAATGTTATAAATAAACATAAAAGATGCTTAAAGTTAACTTTAAAATATGAGCTCATTTTTTCCTGCCTTCTGTCATGACTGACTTTTGTTGCTTCTCATAGGTGATAAAGACGCTGATCCTTCCTCGGCTCACTGTAGAGGGCGGTCGCATCAAAGCAGTGATGGACGGGCCTGTAGTGTCCAACATTGACAGGATAGGAGCTGAACATGTTCAGAGCCTCCTTCTGGTAAAGAACGTCTTTCTTTTCCATTTGTTCCATAACGTATTTCCATACGCTGAAAACATAACACACCGTCTACATATTTGATTTGAAAGTTGTGCTCATAAGTTTTTGTTATCTTTCAAAGAAACATTGCGCCAGCGTCATCGCCAAAATACGGCCTCAGCCAGACAACGTGGAGCAATACCGGACGGACTACGGCTACCTCGGGCCCATGCTATGTTCTCATGTAATGAAGGCCAGAACTCAAGCAGCGCTGCAAGCTCAGCAAGTCAACCGGACCACCTTAACAATCACACAGGTCAGAAAAACACAAATGAAGGTGAATCGATTTCCGCACTAGCTAGTAAATAAAGCTAGTGGCAATAATCTAATTTAGATTTACACTCAGAATCCATCCTCTTAGGATGAGACGTCCTA
This sequence comes from Poeciliopsis paucimaculata, assembly GCA_903067055.1. Lineage (NCBI taxonomy): Eukaryota > Metazoa > Chordata > Actinopteri > Cyprinodontiformes > Poeciliidae > Poeciliopsis > Poeciliopsis paucimaculata. The sequence continues at coordinate 17,948 of CAEGAD010084456.1, read as the reverse complement.
AGAGTAGCATGCTGTTTATTCATATGTGATGAAATGTTCTTGCAGCCTCGTTCCACGCTTTCAGTCTCACAAAGTGGGTTGAGTGGAACAGGTGGGCCTCGCACTCCCAGCATCATCAAGGTCCCGAGCTCCCTCACCCTCATGTCTCCAAGACCTGGTACTCCGTCTCAGCCGTCGCCACCGGCGACAAAGTACATCGTGATGGGAACCAGTGCGGGAGCTGCCTCAACCCAGCAGGTAGTCATTTTTCAGTTTTAGTTTAGGGAGATTACCGATAATCAGGAACTCAGTCCAAGGGAATTTTTCCTAAATGTAGAATCTGATTTAAGGATTTTCCTTTTTTTCTGGTGTCACTCTGTAAATAAGATTTCTCTAATCATTAATTCTTGCCTCAGCTGATCCATCATTCCTCCGTCTGTCCGTCCACCCTCCATCTTTTTGGTTTTCGATCTAGCCACTGATCTTTTCACACATCTGTCCATTTGTCCATTCATCTGTCTGTTTATCCATTTCTTTTCTTTACAGTTTGTGGTTTTTTCATTCCTGTCAAAAGTCTATTTTTTGTTTAAATTTGGACCAAAAACTGACAGAACTTTTGAAACAGCACTTTGGGAAACTATTGAACTTTAAAATAAAACATGTGCTGGAAGCCTGACATAAATGCTCCAACATAACTTTTACTAGCTAACTTGAGTTGCACCCTCTATTTTAAAGTCAATTACCACAATACTTCATTAAACTTTTGTTTTGGCCTTTCGTTTAGGTCATCACCCTTAGCTCCTCCCAGTCAGCCTCACCAATAACCAGCACTGTTCCCAGTGCGACTTCCACACTGCAGCCCTTGGTAAAACTGGAGCCCGGCAGCGGTTCTGGACTCACGGCTCCCCGGCCAATGCAGAAGTACATAGTCGTATCTCTTCCCTCGTCTGCCTCCTCCCTGGAGACCAAGAGCTCTGTCCTTCCATCCACCATTTCCTCGACTCAAGTTGACGGAGGGATCAAGCTGGAGCGCTCCGATTCCCCAGCAGCAAGCACCCAGTCCCCACACTGACGTGTTCTGGTAAAGAAGAGTCTTCTCATCTTCGGGTTTTTCTCGACCGAACCTAAAGGGTTCAACTTTGGAGCGATGTGAAGAGAATTATGTGAACTCTTGTCTGATGAGAGCAAACATGGCCAGACTTTGTAAATATCTTAATGCTCAGTGAAAGCTGATCAGTCTGTGAAATCATCAGCGTTTCAGCTTATATTCTAACTGATTTCATGTCTTTTTTTACCCTAAAATAAATTTGATTTTGTATTAAATCTTGTGTGTTGTGTTGGTAGAATTACGGCTACATATCTGTTTGTTGTATGAAACATAATAGAAAAAAGAAAAGAGCTTGGTGGCTATCCAATGAAGCAAGACGTGTTAAAGCAAAAGAAATTGTTGGAAGATTGAGTGCAAAAAGAGATAGGCATACTAAGAAGTACCACTGGCTAAATATAACATTATTTACAAATTTCCATCATTGTTGAATTAATTGACTTTTGCTGAAAACTTACAAAGACTAAACGTTTTCTATTTTAGGTTGCTGCAAGTTCCCAATCAACTTTCCATTGACCAAAAGCCAGATTATTGTAACCTTTTTCGATTTTAAACTAGAAAACTGAGACTTAAGTCTTAACAGTTTTTATCTCATGTAACAAGGAGTGAAAGTTGAAGTGGTGTTTAGGCACAAATTGTTCTTTCTACAAGCATTTTGTTTGAGTCAATGTTTTAGATTTTTTTGTCCTTTAAGATATTACTATTTAAACTTAACTAAACTTCTTAAAACTACTACTTGACAACCTCCATAAGTTACTATAATATGTTTCTTATTTTGCCATAAGTCAGTTACAGCAGTTCTGTATGGAAAAACGGTTCGGTATCCTTTAAACCTATAGAGAAATTTGTAAAATGTCAGTTTTAAGGCAGTTCTACTAAATATTAAGAAATTGTGTCCAAATTTCTGAATTTGCTTAAAAGAAATCACTCCTATTTTTGGCATTAGTGATTTTAAGTAATTTTGGTAACCCTAACATATTTATTACAGGAAAGTTTTAGTCTGATTTTTGCTAGAGACATAACATAAAATGTTAAATGTTCCTTTTTACACAGAACGGATTCAACCATAGGCTTAACAGCCATTTTATTTTGAAAGGACAGTCCTACATATCGTGACTATTTCCTGTTTGGAACTAGAGTTGAATAGTTAGCATCTGTGATTAATTCAAATAGAAATATATCTATCTGCTGTTGTAATAATGAACTTCAGAGTACGACCTTCAACAAAAGAAGACTGCAAAGACATATCGAGGATGATAATGGTGAGTTACACTTGAAACGCTTGCAAACCTGGACGTTATTTGCTTGTATTTGGTGTAGCAGTAGTTGCGTTTTCAAGTCATTTGTGGTTGGAAATTATTACATTTCTGAAATTCGCAGGAACTAGCGGTGTATGAAAAAATGCCCGACCAGGTGGAGATCTCTCATAAAGGTAATACACTGAAAATATGTTATAAGGATGAAAATATCTGCTTTCGGAGTCCAAATAAGACTTGCTAGTTTCACGTACATGTTGCTGTCAAAGTTCAGACTTGCCTAATAAAACGAATGGTGCAGTTTAAAACATTTGCCAGCAGATGTCGCCAATTCGCAGAACTTACGATAAGGTTTTATTTGCATTATTTTTTGAGGAAAACAGTAATTGAATTATAATCTTATTAAACATATCATTATCCATGTGGAAAGTATGAATATTTGTGTAATGATATATGTAAATTTCTTAAAATGTAATGGTTTCTCATGAAGTGACCACAAGTTTTTGTTTTAAAGTTGTGGTCCAATATCTGCAAAGGCAAAAGTCAAGCAGGTGGAAAATACGTACACTGTGACGTTATACATTAGAGAAACTGCAACCAAACATAGGTAATTATATGTAAAGTCTAATCTAGTCAAAAAAGCACATTATTTATTAGTTAAATATGGCATGCAGTTTGTGAAAAGATTAGGGATTAAAAGTGTATTTTTGCTAATATGTCCTTGTGTAAATTCAGAACTGGAGCGTGACGGTTTCTGCCAGAATCCCTTTTTTGAATGTCTTGTTGCAGAAGTTCCTGAGGAGCACAAATCTAAAGAAGGTAAATAAACATCTGTTTTCCTGTCTTACAGATAAATACAATGCATGCAGAGTACACGTTTCTAATTGTTCTTAGAGTCATTTTTTATGTTTGTGGGTGTTCTTGTTGATTTTTTGTTTGAGTGTTTTGTGTTTTTTTGTTAGGATTTACCGTCGTGGGATATGCTCTGTACTTTTACACCTATAGTACGTGGAGAGGACGATCAGTATATCTGGAAGACCTGTTTGTAATGCCAGAGTTCAGAGGTACAAAATGTGTTCTCCTAAAAATTTTTGTATTGTCTTAAAACTGTTGTTTTAGTTACCGTCTTTGTAATGTTCTTATGTGTTTTTGAAATTCTTTTGCTACAGGAAATGGCATTGGCAAGGGTTTATTGTGCAAAGTTGCTGAGGTATGTTTTACTGATGCTTACAGATGACTGTCGACATCCTGCTGCAGCTCAGGAGAAAATGTATTTTTGACCTGACTGCCAGTATGTGAACATATTAATAATGTACTGTGATCCAGTGCATGGTTAATCAGAGGAGTGTTGTGTTTACCCAGGTGGGGAGAAAGAAGGAGTGTGTGCGGCTGCAGCTGTCGGTGCTCGACTGGAACACACCATCAAGAGACTTCTACGCTGCCAAAGGAGCTCAGGATCTCACAGTCAGTGAAGGCTGGCACTTCATACGCTTTGATGGACAGAACCTGGACAATTTAGCTAATGAAGCTCCTAAAGATTAAATGTATGAAAACAGCCATAAACTGTGCCCTGCTGTAATATTTTTTTATCTATGAACAAATTAAGGTATACCACCTTTAATGTATGCCTTCAAATATTTTAATGCACAAATTGACTTCATTAAGTAGTCAATTCAACAGAGATTGTAATAAGCTCCTGCACTTCTGTCAAGAGACATTTACACATTTCAGAAGCACAGTGTCTGGACCTTAATTTGGCTTCACATGTGAACAATGGTGTCCAAAGGTTCTTTTTGAAAAGAAAGTGAATCATTAGGGAGTGTGAAAGAGATCAATTCGGTAAGAAACATAATGACAAGCATGGAACCAGCAAAAATATAAATCAATAATTCATATTTGCTCATGTTCAGTAAATTTAAATACAATTGGAAAGTTCATTTCAGGAACTCAATCTACAAAGTGAGGCACATTATATAATTACATATAGACTGATGTTTTCAAGTCTTTATTTCTGTTAATTATGGTGAATCTCAATTAAAGCTATATAGCATTTAAGATTTCAGTTTAACAGACCAATAAAAACATTTCAATATAAAAAAGTGGTCTTAGCTAAAAGTATGTTATATTTTTAACTAAGTGTTTAAATGTTGCTGTTTTCAAAAGGTGCTCTTAATCTGACAAACAAGCCTCATTGGACACATGCTAATTTATGAAATATGACTGTATAATGTGTAATGTATATACAGAAGAAATTTATTATGGAGCTTTCAAAGACCATAACCTAATTCATAAATATCTCCTGCCACTTTCACAAACAGGAGAATTGCATCAATATAAGGTACAATGTTATACAGCTATTTCCTATTTAATTATTAAACTTTTTAATCCTACATAATTATAGCATTCATCATCCTCTTTATTTAATTTTTCTGTTTGGGGTTGATATGTGCTGATTTTTGAATATGAATTGAACTGAATTAAAAACAAAACATAACAGAGTTGCTCTACCTACGTTTGGCCACCAGGTGTCACCAAAGACGACGTGAAAACTTTATTCGATAGAAACGCATAATGCGACACCATTTGTGTGGACTACGGGATGGTGTGCAACAACAGAAAAATCTGCTATTTTTTGGGAGGCGTCATCATCACGAAATTGAAGCATATGGTTTTTTTTGTTGTTGTTTTTTTTTAAATTAGCAAAATCAATAGTCAATCTCCTGAATGAGAGCTTATTGGGGAACAGTTGGACTGACTGGTCGATATTCACACCAGTCTCAGCAAAAAACTACCTGAGTCACTTTTCTTTGAATAATAATTTCATTTGTTACTAGACAAGTGAAAATGTAGTAACAAGACATTTTCACATGGGAAACATATCTGATCAAACGTTTCCCATGGAGAAACGTTTGGAGCTCTTTAATGACGACACAGAAATCTGTAGATTTGTGTGTGTGTGTACAAGAAAAGTCTAGGCTTAAACAGCCTAGATTTTTCTCAGTTAAATTAAAGCATTAACAGTAACAAAAATCAAGACAAGCATAAGATGATTTAAGCAGTTTTGGTAAAAGTTACTGGTTGCATCTGAAAAAAAAGAAATTTGGAGCAATACTAGCAATCAAGTTTCATAATAAGTTTTAGGCCAAGAAGAGACATTCTGTAATGTATTTCTACAGGCGTTCTAAGCATAGTTTAGCTGAACTATGAAGTATCTCCCTTTTCCAGGCCTGGTTTCCATCTAAGCCTTGATGACAAACTGGTGTCGTTAACTTTTCATGGACTTGACTTTGAGACTGTTAATAATTTTCAAATTTTCTGCCCAGAAAAAAAACACCCTAGAAAGTAGCAGGTGAAATTCTGAGCACAAGGAAAAGTAGATTTCCATGTATTTCTGGAAATGTTCTAACCATTAGAGTAAGAAAATAGCTTCAGGGATGTTATTAATGTTTTCTGGGGCTCTACACTGATTTTACCTTGTTTCTAAAGGTTAAACAGAGGTTTTCAATATTTTTGGATTTGTTTTCTGCAACCCACAGCATGATGCAGCCACTAGTGGTTTTAGCAGGATAAAGAGTATTGGTTTTCTATTATACATGCCAGTTTAAAAATATCTAGGTCTTTCTGAACTTCTTATAATTAACATGGCATCATGTTAACAAAGTCTAACATCTCTGTTGTAGGTTTTCCATGGGCTTTTTTCGTCCAAGTGGCATCATTTTACTAATTTGTGACTTCTTAAGGTAGTTGTTTGCAATACACGGACACTCCACACTTGCCAGATTTTTATTTGTAAATAATTTTGAAAGCCGTGTATCCTTTTCTCTCCACTTAACAACTTTGTGGCGGTTCACCAGAAAAAACTGTGATTTTGTTGTAACATGAAAAATGTAAATAAGTTTAAAACGTTTCCATATCATGAATCTGGAGTTTCGGGTATTTCCTGTTATTAGGTTACAACTATAGTTGTCACCTGGACTCTATCATTAGTAAATATGTGGCTGAAATTATCATTTCTACCGGACTTAATGAAATAATCAAGTTTTTTGCTTATCCAACTAAATACGCGGCAGGTTTGACAAAACAGGTACAATAAATGTGTTTTACAATAAAGCACAATAAAATCTTCAGTGCAAACAAGCTACATCTTAATTAAAATGATCACATATTCTTAGTTCAAATAATCTTATTGCCTGTGGTTGTATAAATAAATGTATGAATTTATCAATCTTTACACAATCCGATTGGAAGAGTCATTACAAATCCTTTGAGTACAGAAAAGGAAAAGTAACTTGCAGTAACAGTTCATACATCACAAATCCTACTTTGCGTCGATGGGAGTTAATATCTGACCAAATTTACAGCAAATCCACAAAATCAAATGCCGTCAAATTATTCACGCTGTCATTTCTTAGTATACTAAGTAAATTTACACCTTCATCATTAAGTAAAAGACAGGATCTGCTGATGTTGCCTCTCAGACATAAGCGTTCCTGCCGTAGTTGCTCGGTGCCGACTGAGACGTTGCCACAGTAGGCAGCATGTGTCTTCTGGAGGCTGGCTGGTATGGGTAGGACCTAAAAGAGAAAACGTATTTCAGGAGAAAATATAAAATCTTGAGCTGACTGATGTAACGACAGATACTCACATCTTTTCACTGGAAGAATTTAGCTTGCAAGCGCACAACAGGCAGGAGCCTCCACAGAGGGCGAGGACAGCAGACGACCAGCCGATGTAGAGGCCCTGTCCAATTTCATACCTGGAACATGATAATGTTTATCTCATATTTTCTTATCTAGTGCTTATGCCATGGTAAAGTGCATGTAGCTATTGTTCTGTTGTGTAATGTTCAGATGAAATTACTTTGTCCCAGCGTAAAACTGGTCGAAGAACTGCTCGGTGATGTTGGCTGCATACCAAGACACAGAAATCATGGTGCAAAGCCCTACAAAAAGACAAAGACTTCTCCACCTTAAGTATGTGGGAAATACGGACAAAAATACAAACATAGAAAAAAACACCCCAGAAAGTAGCAGGTGAAACCATATGGCAAACACATGATTTTAAAAATGTAGTCCTGATGCATCATAAAAACAGATGGCTTGCAAAGAGGCCAATAAAACAATTGTGATAAAAAATAGTATTTTATAACAGCTGTGTGCTTGTCTGAGTTTAGTTATTTGTGTAGTTGTGTAGAGTTGAACTGTAGCTTTGATCATTCGTACTGACCTTTATATTCATAAACAAACCAATTTTTAGCAATTTAGTTAATCATCATTCCATATTTGTTTCATTCCTTTGGTAGCATTTGTGTGCGTAATGTTAATGAACAATATTACTATTAAGTGACATAGTAGATGATTGAAATGTTTTTTTAAATCATTTTCTGCCAAAGTCTCCACAGTGGGTACAATGCAGCATACTGCAGGAATGGCCCTTCGTATGCCTCCATTTTAATTTCAAGTTTGACTGATCTACTAATGTGGTTTTTAATCTTTACTCACTTTAGAAGGGCCCCAATGCCAAAAATACAACCAAACTGCTTTACTGTGTTTATTCTGTGCTTTAATGAATCGCTTCAAATTCGATTCATTACCGAACTTCAAATTTGACCAAACTGTTTGTTTTAGATATTGAAATTGAAGTGGCCAAAGACAGTCCAGATTTCTCATTAAACTATCCAACACCCTCTTTTTTAAATCATCATATATAGTGATACATAAAAAGAAATAATTTATCTTCATCTTCAGCATCATCAGCAAGTCACAGAGTACGGTTATAGTAGCAACACTTGCTGCCCCCACTGGTTGGTACAACTAGTACAACCCAAAAATAACAAACTGATAGGATACTTTTTTTATGCCCTCTTATGTTTAGGTCTCTGACCTTGAATTGTTGATGTTGTGACTTTTATTTCCACAATTTTCAGTACAGTCGCCTGTCAACAGACAGTTCTGTAACTTTTTCAACAAATCATCCATTTACTGATAGCTTGTCTTCTGTACACAAAGGTTGGAGTTTTTGACATATTTACCTAACAAGGTGTATATTTGAGTAATTTGAGTTCAGTAACTCCACTTTTATTGTGGGGTTAAAGCTGTACCTTGCAGTATAAAGAACACCCCTCCCATCGCCGCGACTCGGCCTTTCAGAACATAGTTTTCTCCGCATACTTTGGTGCACTGCATCCCCACGAGGGTCGCCATAAGGCCAAATGTCCCAAACACAATGGAGGCAATCATCAGCGCTCGGGAGGCCTGGATGTACCCTGTGTGAAAACATTAAGCGAAGCATTAGTGATTTCCTTAGAAACCTACTTTCTCCATGTAAAATGGTGAGTCCAAAATGTTTGGCACACCATTTTACAAGTATTTTTTTGTAGAAGTGTGTTTAAAAATTTGGCTTGTTCAGCTCATGAAAATGTGTTATTTTCGTGTAAGCTATTAAATAAAAATATTTCTTCATGTCGTGTTGATTTTTCTGCCACATTTTGATCGAAATACTATTAGATCTCCTCTTGTTTTGGACGTTAGTTTCCATTGGTGACAGTAATGTTGATGAGGAAGGAGAGGTGTGGCTTTAGCCACATCATTCACTGTTGCACAAGCTCTGCCAATGTTGTTGTGAACATTGCAGAGCTGTGTAACAATACAACAACAGGTTTTAATAATAGAAAAAAAAACACAACAAAAAATACTGAATATAGTATGAGTGTACTGTTAAAATGCTTTGTAATGTGTGTTTTTTCAAAACAGCCAACAAGGGACTTAACAATGCTTACAAATGTTTATCAGAGCTGTAAAATCTTTTTTTCATATCTGCATATATATCTGATGCCACATTATAATGTAGAAACACGTGAACAGACTCTACAGTAAACCATTTTATGTTTCTTTGGCGACTTCTGAAATCTCAATATACAGTTTTGTGAAGTGATACCTGAAGAGATGAAGCCAATACGCTGGGTTGATTCATGACCGATTGTCTTCGAAAGCATTTTAAAACTTTATGAGTTTATTGAGTGTTTTTTTTCCTGTTTTTACTGCTGAAGTTATTGTACTATATACTTTGTTCTTTCACCTTATCATATCTAATATACAATGTTTTTTGACATACTGTAGCTGCTACAGTAGAAAGCTTCTGGCTATAAAATGCTCCACATTGTGATGTAGATTAAGTCAAATATTGACCACAGTCACATTCACACATATGTTCTACAAATTAAACTATTTCCTCCTTAGGCTATGTTGCTTTTACATCTGTCTTCCCTCACGTGGTGATTAGATTAGGTCTCCATTATCTGATTACCATTTCCAAGCTCGCATTTCTTGGTCAAGTTAAGAGTGAAATTCAAACACACCACATACCATTTAGCGCCAGCAAGGATGGGAAATCTCGGCAGTTGTGAACCCCTGTGGCGTCCGTTGCGCAGGACATCCACAGATTTTCATAGATGGTTGAGGTGGTGATAACATTACCGTCCACTGTAGACTCTCTCCAGTATCGATTTGGAAGGGCCACACCAACCATGATCCACCCCAAAAAGCCCAAAAAGCACGCAAAAGCTTCCACAATTGAATTCATTTTGTCCTTTCTCTTTTTCCCGGCCTTTTCTTTTTCCGGTCAGAGGAAGACGGATTACCAATTTTAACCGTCCAAGCTGACTTGTTGCCCAAGGATCTATTGGCCACACGTCCACAGACCAGTTCCCTGTAAACCTTGCTCTAAAGTGTGACAAACCCCTTTAAATTAATGATTAATTCCAAATTCCCCACTTAAAATTTTCCTATTATTCAGGTCTCTATTGAACATTCAGAAAGGGTAAATGTTTACACAACTTCCAGGACAACAAAGCGCCACAGCCTCACAAACGTCAATAGGCCTAACGCCATGTATCTCCCCTGGCCATTTGCTTTGGACGCTGAGTCAACAATATCAAGTGAGTTCTTGATGGGATTTCTCAAGCTCCGACTTCATGATACTCCCGGAGTGGAAAGGGATGATGGGAAAACATTCAGCCCCCTAGAAGTTGGGGTTGGTCAATAAATATTGACCCCAAGATGACCAAGTTGGGACATGAGGATGTTTACTGTCTAACATCTCAAAAGGCATAATCAAAGTTTGAAAGACAGACTAACTTCCCTTTAAGACAAACTGTCTAGTCTTGTTCAGCTGGTCTAGGCAAGACAATCTGCCAATGACCATGAAATTGAACATTTTTCTCTGTTCCAAAAGTTTCAACTTTAATCTCAAAAACTGTTTGACCTCAATTGCTTAACGAATAACTCTAAATTTACAAGGTACAGCTGGCAATTAGTAACAACCTTAAATTATTTGGATCTCAGTAAGATCAGAAACAAACAAGCTCAAACTAATACTTAAAGTTTTCTGAAGCAACATTGTGCATATAATAAATTATGTTCATAATAGTTTTTTTGCATCATGATTTTGAATCAATTGTTTCACCTAAATAATTGGACTTTTAGCCCAAATTAGGCACTTTAATTTCTGTGCACACCTAAGAAATTAATTTACCAAAGTCGATGCGTCCAAAAATATTCTTCTTATGAATTTGAGCTCTATATTGCTTTCAAACAAGCCACACAAAGTTTATGGAGGTAACTGGTGGAATTGCACAGTACACAGCAGAAACACGCAGATTTAACAAGCTTTTCTTGTCTGGTTTCTATTGCAAATATCTCACTAAACCTGAAATATGGTAAAACCTACTTGCAAGTAACTTTTCAATAAGAAAATGGCGCTTCCTTTAAGTAAATAATTTCTCAATATTGATTAAAAAAAAGCTCTAGTTCCACTTACAGATTATTTCACTTATGGTAAAACTGTCTTATTATAAATTAAATAATCTGCCAGTGGAACCAGTACATTTTCAAATCAATATTAATCTATTACTGACTTAAAAGAAGCTCTTGATTACTTTTAAATTATTTTTGTCTTGTTTCAGATGAACTACAATATTTGCAATGAAAACCAGATTTGATTTTGTGTTTTTGCATTGTACATCATATCACACATGCATACAGTTATATTTGACTGTATAGTTTTAGGGTTAAACAATAAGTATGATTGATTTATGTAAAAAAAAAAATCATAGCAGAATCTTGACTTTTCTCAATATCTGATTGACTGGAAAGTGCGCAGTCAGCTGTTTTACTTTGCTGAATCATCAGAAAAATGTTGACAAATAGAATAGTGTGCAAAAGTGATGAAAGCTCAGATTTGGTTTCTTTACACGACTATCTCACACTGTATATTTTGTAAATACACATGTGTGCCTGTCATTCTGCATGGAATTTACTTTTCTGCCGTGTAACATTTTGATAAGCCTTTCAGTCAGTGTCGTGTTTGAGTTACCTGGGAGAGCAAAGAGGGAAGGAAACTCCCGACAGTCAGAGACCCCCGTAGAATCGCTTGCACAAGACATCCACAGGTTCTCATAGATGGCAGAAGTTAAAATTACGCTCCCATCTTGGGTCGATTCTTTCCAGTACTGATCCTCTAGTGAAACGTAAACTAGTATCCAACCGCCAAAACCCAGGAAAAGTGCTATAACCTCCATAAAATCCTGCATCTTGGAGGTGGTTTTCTATTAATTATTAAAGGTTATAGGTCCTGCGTCTGCCAGGAGCTCTTTTCGTTACATCTGTGCCTGATATTCATTTAGGGAGTGTGAGAACTGACTCAAGATTTTTTTTTTTTCTTCCACGTGCAGCCAAACCTGGAAATTTGAACATTGATTTGTTGCTGTAGATGCTATTCCCGCCCAAAATTGATGGCTTTTCACCCACAAGCACCAACCTAAGAGCTTGACATGTAAGGATTTTTTTTTTGTCTATGATAAACTCCATTTCAACAGGGATTTAAATTGAAGCACCAAAAGTGTAGAAGTATTGCATTTTTAAAAATAGACTCTCTTACACTGCATTTGGTAATTAATTATTAATAATTACATTTTTGATAAGGAATACTGAGTTTATTGTAGAAAATTAGCTACAGACAGTAAAGCTTGATTATTAAATGCTATTTTGATTGTTATTTGTTGCTTTAACTATAACTGGTGTTGCATTGTAATGTAAGTTTAATCTGAAGATTCTCACTTGTTTAATCAAATCATCTTCTTCCTCTGCCCTTTACCCTTTAGATTACTAATTTGGTAGCTAATTTGATGTTGAAATAATCTTAAAGAAGGTTATTTCAACATCCAAAAGCAAATACCTGCATATGTGGACATACTAAACTGAGGACAGAGCAAACAGAGAGAGCTGATTGAAGTGTTTAAGTGATATATTCAAGGCAGAAAGAGTTTTTCTTTTTTTTTTTTTTAACACCAGTTAACCATTGATAGGTTTTGCTGCAAGACAATAGATGCATTGACTAAACCTTTAGTTTTTGTTGTGTTTTTTTTCTTTACTTTGCATTTTTCCGGTTAAAACTTGACCGTGACTCGCCTCTTCTGAAACCCTCTCATAATTCATCTTTCATGACTATCAAGCATACGGACAAATGCAACAAAACTCTTCAGCTTTCTACCAACGAGACTGCTTAAAGGAAGCTAAGATGTTTATCTACTGGATCCACTTAGACAAATCTTTATTTAGTATAAACTTTAAACTCTTTACTTATAGTCTGTATCTTATCGCAGATGAGTCCTGAAAAAAAAAAAAAACGGTTCAAAGTGCTTGTCATACACTGCTCACAGTGTGAAACAGGTATTCAGTTTGGCTCCTAATCATTAGCCTGTTAATGTTTTATTTTTTTATCCCTCCTTTCTGTCATCTGAATTATTTATGCACTCATGTCCGCACTGACCTCCTCAATTTTAAAACCTGGCAACCTTGCGGGGGTTGTGCCAACCTCAAGGCATGAACAATGTTGAGCTTAAGTGGAAGCTCAACATTGTTGGGGGTCAAATTGACCCATTTTAGAGTTTTAATTTTTTTTTAAATAGTTGGAAGTATTATTTTTCCATGATACTTTTTCTATTTGTCTTAATAGGTGCACTCTACATATAAATTGACATTTTATTCATTTTACACATTTGCACCCCCCTGCGTCTACATATTACATAGATACTGTTCAGGTCAATTTGACCCGACAGTAAAGTTGGAAGGCAAAAAAAGACGAAAAAATGTCCAATTCTATATGTTTCCTTGCAGCTATGAACTATATTTCACTACACACACACACACACCGCACAGACAAGCCAACTTTCTCACTATTTTCTTTACTTCACTAGGAAACTGCGATAAAGCAGGTGTTCACATTTTCTGTTCCCGTGGACAAACTCCAGCCACACTGAAGGGAAACTCAGCAGAAGTGGGAGGAAAACATAAATACTCTCTGCACTCTCTGTCAGGGTCAATTTGACCCTGAACAGTATAAAGATCACCCATTGATACAAATAGATAAATAAATAAGTAAATAAATAAATAAATTATAAAAGATCAATTTCAAGGAAATTATTGTTTTTTTGTGTCTAGGGTTTTTCCAGTGGACATAAAAAAAAAAGCAAATTCCATATTTTATGTCCAAATGAGAAAATGAGTATCAGAGTTAATAATCAGATACAAAAATGTTTTGGTTTCTGACACTATTGCATGATTAAAAACTCCCCAGGTCAAATTGATCCACGAACATTATCGCTGTACCTCAGAAACAAACACAACAGGAGGGTTAATCTCATTTAGGTTTTTTCTTCTTTGCTGATGTCAGTGAAATCAGTTATTGCACATAGTTACTGTATGAAATGTGTCAGGTAACGAGGTGTCTGTGTGTGTGTGAGCTGTTAGGTTTCTATAATATGTAAGAACAAGCACTAGTTGTATTTGCTGAAGAAAAGATGGGGTGTGTCGGATAAACACAAGCTGTTCAGCTGCCTGTGTCAAGCTTCGATTTCAAATGGCCGATGAGTCAAATCCACATACTGCATGTGACACCATCTTTATTTGTAATTACCTTGTCAGCTATGTGATGACTCAGTCTCTAACAATTTAAGCTGATAAAGGCGTTCGGCTGATTCACAGATTTTTTTTTTTTTTTGTTACTGACTCGTATGAAACGTCACAGCGAGAATCTAAAACGTGCCTCCCTTTCAACCAACCACCTGCCTTTGACAGGAAATATTGCTTAACTAAAAAGACTGAAACGATTCTCCCACTGAAACCAGCAGTGTTCTTTACACTGAAGCAGATTATTCTTTTTATTATGGTAATTAAAGATTTAGCATTACCTATTCATGTTGTGAAATTAAAGGGAAAGATAAAATGACAACAAACAACTATGAATTCACATGTTCTCCATCTCCAGGAACCATTTACTGCACTTCTGAATTAGATGCATTATCACCTGAAGTGAGCAGGTGATAATGCAAAAAAAACACAAAAAAAAACCTAAAAAGAAAACAAAACAACAACAACAACAACAAAAAACTGGAGCACAGTAACAACAAGCTGCATTTCCATACCAACAACGTCTTCATTAATAGTCTCAATGAAAAGCTTCTGCTTTCCTTGTGTTTTACGATTTAGGATTTTGGGACTTTCCAGAGTTTTAGAAGTTTGGGTTTTGAAGAAGGAAAGCGTTTGTTAAATTTTCTCCCAGCTATACTTAGATTTATGAGTCATTTATGTGCTCAGTACACTCAGCTAAAACCGATCAATCACTGTTGCCTTGGAGTCAAACTAATGGATCGGTATTTGCAGACTGAGTTTCGGTGCGGTCAGTGCTTCACTACGGGTCTGTAGTAAATAGTTTACATATTCAGCCTTTTGTTGTGAACAGCTGGTCTGAACTGGGTTTATAACACACATCTGAGAAATGTTCTGGGAATTTGTGGTAATGAGATATATCCACATATATGTATTTGTATTTTTCATATCCCGTTTTGATATAACGTTTGCTCTTTCTGTGCAAATCTCAGCATCTTGTGTAAAATTTAAGACTGCGATGGATTTAAAGAGAATTAAACCTTTTCAGCTGTCCAGGTTTAGCATTTAGTTTGAATTACTGCTTGGAATAATGTTATAAATTATGAATGGAAGTATAATGATTTTTACTGTGGTACTTTAGTCTCTAATTATTTCTTAAATAATTAGGAAATTATAGCCCGTGGTCAAATATCCCTGAAAGAAAAAAAAAATGCCAGTGGATCAAATTTTCTGTTTTTTCTGAGTTGGATTGTATTCTAGTGTTGCTAAAACTGGATTTTAAGTTTCTCCTTAAATAAAAGGGAATAATAAAGATACTTCTGAGGAACATCTACTTTAGCACATCGAAACGAAGACGTTTTACTTTTTATTATTTGTCTAATGTGATTTAAAACGACCCTAATATGCTGATTCTGCATTATACTCGCTTCATGAGGCCAGTCCACATCTTGCACGTGTCTGGCTAATAAGAGCTTGTGAGCCACACCTTTATGTTGTAATACAGCGTTTGCTTGTCTGCGTTTGAATGAGTGCAAGGCGTTAAAGAATGAAGGTTACTTCAAGGCTTTATGGGGTTAGAAGGAAAGCATTGATCTGGATAGGAATGTCACAAGTTGTTCCTGGAATCCCAGTTGTGAAAATCATAATGAGTTTTCAGGTGACTATGGGAACTCCTGAAAAACGTTTCTGTTTTTTAGACTTTATGCAAATAACTTTTTATGCAGCTCACTTTTCCCCCTGATGCTTTCTTGTCTACTTTTGCAACAACTGAGATGTCTGGTTGTTTAGCCGTCTGTCTGTCTGTCTGTCTGTCTGCCTGCCTGCCTGTCTGTCTGTCTGTCTGTCTGTCTGTCTGTCTGTCTTCACCACTTTGGGTTGTGTTTTAGTGCTCAAGATGTGCTAAAAGGTGTTTAGGAAAAATCTTTTTTGTTTTGGGAGAGAGCAATATACTGAATCAATCAGAGAAATGCGCATTTGTCTTTAGATATTTTATTGAGGAAATCAGAGTAAATATGAGTGTCTGAGAAAAGAAAAGTAAGAGATAAGAAGGAAGAAGAAGAGGTGAAGCTTAACACATAAAATGATCCTTTTAAGTCTTATCAGTCACATACACGGTGCCTTCCACCCATCTCTCTCCTGCAGGGAGTTTCTCTGAGTTTCTCCCGTCTCTGGTTAATTGTTACCTCTGACCCTAAATCAAACCTGGTTCAAATGAGTTTCTGTTAAAGAAGAGAAAAAACATTTTCACTGAAAACTCTGTTATCAGTCCCATAAGTATGACACTTGCTCAGAAACCTTCATTATCAGTTCAGTAAACAAGCGAAAGTTTTATTTTACGAGACATCTCCTCCCGTTTGATTAATTTAGAATCACCTTAAAAAACTTTGCGCTAGACAAAACAAATACCTAACTGTGAACGTAAGTAAGAAAAACTTGTGACGTACAATTTAAAAGTAACAACACTTCAGGTAAATGAAAACCTTAAAATGTACACAAAAACCTGAAACAGAATTAATGAAAAATAAAAAAGGGATAAAAATGATTAATACAATATATGTCAAATAAATGCAACATAATAAAAATAATTTGATTAAGAGATTATCATAGGGAATTGTTCAGACTCAAGTGCTGCATTTCGGTTGACTGGTTCAAAGTTTAACAAATCAGGTGAAGCATCAGGTCAAGAACGGGGCCACAACTATAAACCCTACGAGAAAATAAATTATAAGTCAAGTTCATTCAAGTTAAGACATAGACTGTAAATGTTTTACCTAAGATTGAAAAGAAATACATCTATGTTCAGTGTGCATTTCCAATGAAAAACAACTAGGGAAAAATAAAAATAAATAAATAAAAACAAACAAACAAACAAACAAACAAACATCGTGCCCTAAAAACACAAACAATTTTTGGCCTTATTTTATTCAAACCCACTTCTTTGTATTCACTAAACAATGTTGCTATTAAAAAAGGAGAAATATATTTTAATTTCAAACCCTTTAAGAGGAGAAAGACGGAATATATTTTTGCTCATCACATTTTTATTAATTGATTTTAACTATTATTTTCTACAACATCTGTACATGGAAACATTTTTATTCATACAACAATGACAGATAATCTTATAAGTTTACATTATATTAATTTGACTGAAGCCACATTTACATTTGTTAGGTAATACTTTAACACTGTCATATTTTATAGACTAAAAAAGACATGCAGTTGTGTATTAGTGCTCAAGATGTGCTAAAAGGTGTTTAGGAAAAATCTTTTTTGTTTTGGGAGAGAGCAATATACTGAATCAATCAGAGAAATGCGCATTTGTCTTTAGATATTTTATTGAGGAAATCAGAGTAAATATGAGTGTCTGAGAAAAGAAAAGTAAGAGATAAGAAGGAAGAAGAAGAGGTGAAGCTTAACACATAAAATGATCCTTTTAAGTCTTATCAGTCACATACACGGTGCCTTCCACCCATCTCTCTCCTGCAGGGAGTTTCTCTGAGTTTCTCCCGTCTCTGGTTAATTGTTACCTCTGACCCTAAATCAAACCTGGTTCAAATGAGTTTCTGTTAAAGAAGAGAAAAAACATTTTCACTGAAAACTCTGTTATCAGTCCCATAAGTATGACACTTGCTCAGAAACCTTCATTATCAGTTCAGTAAA
>CAEGAD010084454.1:0-14126 GCA_903067055.1 Poeciliopsis paucimaculata | reverse complement strand
TTTACTTTATTTAACAATAAAAAAAAAAAAAAAAAAAAAAATATATATATATATATATATATATATATATATATATATATATATATATATAAAGTATATAAAATAGTCATACATCAAATGTGGTGGGAACACTCATTTGGGCGAAGGTTAACATTTAAACATACATTTCACTTTAACTGGTCAGAAGAATGTTTACATTTTTTTTCTTATTTGGTGGATGTGGGGAATAAAAAACAACAACATCATTACAGTTCCCTCAACCACTCAGTGTCAGGACAGTAACTTCAACTGGAGTTAGTTTTTTAGCAATATTGTTCAAAAAATATAAACTTACAATATGAACAACACCTTAAAATGGACACAAATGGAGAAAAATATGTATATATGTAAAGGCCGGTTCCCTCGGGTTCTCTTTAAACAATACATTCCGCTATCAGTCACATGCTAATTCAACCCAGGACAGTGATTTATTTATTTTTTTCTTACTCACGTTCCATTTAAGAGATTTATCAGAACAGCAATGACTGAGACTCGTGACACAGGAAAGTCCAAAAAAGGTTATCAATAACTTGGCCACTGAGTCCCATTTGAAATGCATTTAAAAAGTCAAACTATGCTACATGTCTCTAAAAAAAATTACATATTTAGGCAAAAAAAAAAGAAAGACGGTACATGGCAAAAAGAAAAAATCAATGCTGTGTAAGCCTCTGAATAAGAAAATGTTGGCTAGCTTGAAGCATTGTGTTAACTCTACACAAAGATCACTGGCAGTGTGGGGAAAAGCAAATCTGAATTTACATCATAAAAATTAGAACTTACAGTGCATGTCTACAAAAAATAAAATAAGTGAAAAAAAAAAAAAAAGATTACTGTTTTTACAGTAACATACTGTATATTTCCACAATGACACTAGATAAGGCTGGTGACTACATTATGTAAAGAGTTAATTACTGGATACCTTTTTTTTTTTTTTTGTATGATTTCAAAACTAGTGATTGTATATAGATGTTGATTTCTATAAAAACAAAAACTCAAATGATTCCTTTGTGTAGTACGCAGCTTTTTTGTTCCAGAGGAACAATATGGTAAATCTTTGCATTTGCTCAATGCAAGTGCACCAGTCTAGATTCAGTCTTTTTTCTTTCTTTTTTTTTTTTTTCACCCTCCCCTATCTTTCGTCTTCAGTGGTTGTTTCCATATGCTTGCAGGTACAGCGGTGTGAAAAATTCTTCGCCCCCTGTTTGACACTGAAATGTTTCAGAACATCAGTCCAGTTTAAATGTTAAAAGATAACACAAGTAAACGCAAAATGCAGTTTTTAAATGAAGGCATTCATTATCAAAAGAAAATAATGAATGCCTTAACTTGGCCCACTACATGGCTTGTGGCCTTGGGAAAAAGTGATTGCAGGCCTCACTTTCTGCAGGTTAAGGTCAAAGGTTGTGCCTAAGAGACTTGGCAAAAATGGCTTGCTTAGCAGAGGAAATTTTGTCTCGATTTTTCCAGAACAAATCTTGATGATCCCTAACACTTTTGGAGAAATATTCCGTGAACTAAAAGGACATAAAGTTGAATTCATTGGACGGTGTGTGTCCCATTACATCTGGCATAAAAGTAACTGCTTATCGGATCAAGAGTGAAAACCCTCCACTCTGGTTGAATTACAACAATTCTGCGAAGATGAGAAGGCCAAAAATTCCTCATAAGACTCATAAGTTGTCACAAACATTTGATTTCAGTTGTTACTGGTAACGTTGGCCCAACCAATTATTAGGTTTAGCGGGATATCACCTTATTCTAATATTTAAATTGCTGTGATGTTCTGAAACACCGAAGTGAGAGAAAATACACAAAAAAAAAGTAGAAAATCAGGAAGGTGGCAAATCATTAGTCGCACCACTGCATGAATGCCCCAGTTGTAAACACTTCTCCTTAGATCCCGTTCTTTGCTTCATTGTTGTTCATCGCCTCCTTCCTCTGAGCCAGGAAGGGGTACATGCATTTGTCGGCACCGAGGAACCGGTACATGCACACGATGGCCTCAAAGGGCAGGATGCTGTGGAAAACGGGATGGAGTTAGGATTACAACTCAAGGATCCTCACTACATTTCACTTAGGGGTAATGGAGCATTGAGAGGGTTTCTTACCTTTTCATAAAGTTAACCATGTAGATGATGCGAGGTGTGCAGACCATTGGCTGATCTGTGAGGATGGCTCTCATGGCTTGCTTCACACAGAACTCCGGCGACAGGGGCGGCAGAAAAGGCTCTATCTCCTTCCTGGTTCGGATAAGGAGTAGTTATTGTGAACCACGTTGTTCAATCAAATTTTGATTTAAATCATGTGTTTGAACAGCCATTTTGTGGCTTGGGTCTTAACATTGGAAAGGTCACTACAAAACACAACTATGTTGACCAACTTTCCTGTCCCTCCAGTATTGTGCTCCCCCGCAGCACAATACTGCCACCACTGTGTTCTTCCTGGAAATTGTGATCGTGTACTGAGGAAATGTACACACAATCACCTTCATTTAAGGATGCATTTTTAAAAATGCATCCTTAGATTAAGAGAGAATTGTTATGAGTTTTACATAATTCGTAACAACGTCCATTTAAACCCATAACGGTCAATTTTGGTTTCATCTGACGAGGGCACCTTGTTTTATAACTTAACTTGTGGCATTTTTTAAAATAATCGCTTTCCTATTTGGGCATAAAAGTAATGGGGGTGGAATCAAAAATACATTAAGTATAATTTTCCTTCCAATTCAAAATAATGTGCTACTTTAGTTTGGTCTATAACTTCAAATCCCAATCGGAGTCAGATGGTAATCTGTCTTCACTAACTCTGAGCATGATTGTTATTATTGATGCAATGACACTGATTAGTACTAAATAGTTGTGGGGGTGGTGGGTTAGTTGACAGTAGAGCCACCTGCAGACAATAACCATCAGAAAAAGTGTAGACCATAACAGCAGCGGTTATTGTAGGGGGATGGAGCGGTCGGGGGACAGAGACCAGGTGCACCTGGTCTTGAGGTTTTTACCCCAGGAGACAAAAAAGCACCCCTCCTTGTTTACACAAAGTGTTGACTTATGAAACAGAAATCACTGTGCCGTAATTCTCCCAACAAACCCTCGACGTCTGCTTTGATGTTCCGATGTTGTTCCGAACACACTTTTTCAGAAAATAAAAACTCAACCCAGGTGCGAGAAGGAAAAAAAAGAAAGAAAGAAAGGAAGAAAGAAAAGAAGTGCACAGAAGTGGATACGCTCGCCGGTTCGTGTTGTGGCTCACCTTATCCTGCAACCTTTGAACATTCCCGTGTTGACCAGGTAAGGGCACACCAGGGTCATGTTGATCCCGTCCTTCTCTGAGGCTTTAATCTCGTGGCTCAGGGACTCGTGAAACCCGATGGCACCGAACTTGCTGGCACAGTAATCCTGAGCAGAATAGAAAGAAAACAGATTCGACCGGTTAAAAAAAAAACGCACCTAGGGACTAGAAAACATTATCAAACATGCCTAAGTGGGCTCATGGGTTTCTCCTAGATGGTAATGATACAGCCACAAAGAAAACCTGAGGGAGCCGAACCGCTTTTCTATGGTTTCATTAGCATTCTTTTCGAGCACATTAGTATGCTGCTCTGCTGGGCAGGAAGGTTTTGATGTGGTACACTGTGGAAATAATCTTTAAAAAAAAGCAGACTAAATAAATAAAAGAGGGTAAATATATCCGTGACAATAAACACAGGAAGCTCACGGTACAGTCATAGACTCCCAAAAAATAATAGTGTGCACATCTGAAGTCACATTTGAGAAATTAACATTTCTACCAGCAAACTGGAAGTGCAATACACTTTAGTGTTAATCTGAGACATTGTTATTATATTTTTTTTAAAAATGCATCCTTAAATAAAGAGAGAATTCAAAGTAACTGTCCTTACAGAGTTTTTTGCTGCAGGAATAAATAAGAAAACTATCATTAAAAAAACTTAAAATTTGAAGAGGATACTGTTTTTCTCTCTCGGGTTATGGAGATAAATAACCCCCCTCGAAATATTTCAGAATGAATTAGAATAATAATAAAAAAAACTATAGGAAGAAAATCCATATCAATTGGAAAAGGTTGTGAGCTGAATATTGAATGAGGAGCAAGTAGTCTACAAAGTGGTGATGAAGATGTCTCTGTCCCACAGGGAGCTGTCAGCTCATTCTGGCCCCGGGGCCAGTGCCCACTGGGGGCCCCCGACGCCCCCGCTGCTGCAGATAGAGGAATCTATACGAGATTCCCGAATGCTCATGTGTTGCTTAATTTAACGGGTGGGGGGACAACTAGAGAGATGGGGCCTAACCTCCTCGCTCTCAGCGTGCGAGCTGGCAAGCCGACGGCTGAGGAGAAAAGCCCGCTCGCAGATGGTGGGAACGACGGGGATGTGTATGTGTTTCTGTGTATGATACTAACCTCAACTCCAGCTGTGCTGAATAAACCGAGGGAGCTGGCAACAGTCACAATGTGACCGTGATTCAGCTCCAGCATCTTGGGGAGAAACGCCTTGGTGGTCTGGAGGAAGGACAGAGGAGACAGAAGGGCAAGGAGAAAAAATGGAGAGGTTAGTTCACTTGTGCAGTTTGTCTGTGCCAACACTCTTTGATCCTCTCTGCCTTCCCCCCACTCAGTTTCTTTTGCTTCTCCATGGTGATGCAGAAAGAAGCATCAGAATGAGAATTCATAACAGAGAGAGGGGTGGGGGGAGGTACAACATTTAAAGATTTTAAAAACTTTTATTCTTATAAAGCTCATGTAAAAAAGAAGAAGGATGTCAAAGACAGTGATGCGAATGCTGCAGCAAAGTCTCTTCTTTTCCCACACAGATCTGGTGCCTTTCGTTGAGCCTTTCTCTAAAGACTTGGTGACAAGACCAGTCACAGGCCTCCGCTCACTCAACACCTGTAGCAGCTCATTTCAGCCTCTCTTCTACCTACATCCCCCGGCCATCCCCCCCCCACCACCACCCGAGCGACACTCAGTGGAACAGCTCCTCAGATGAGCGAGTCCAGCTCAGGGATGAAAGAGTTTAAAAACCGCTACGCCCCGTGAAAGGCGGACTAGTTCCACCGGCTGGTCCAATGGCGGTTAGAGGCCAACAGCTGAACCTGGTTCTACCCGTCTGCTGCCGGCTTTAGAGCGCCTCTGCACACAGTATGAGCCAATCAGCAGGTGTGACAAATAATGACTATGACAGGAACTGACCAATTACTCTCCCACTGGGACTGGGTCTACAAGAAACTGGGAGCCATTTTGTTGGTGACTGAGCAAATGATATAGGTGAAATATGTGCTAGAACAGTGAAGGATACATGTAGTTTGCAGTGTTTAAAGAGTGTGATGGAGATGAGATGTAAACAGAAACTTACAGACATTTACTGCCTATACTGTAACATTACAGAAACAAATTCTTGCACAATTTATATGTCAAAATTCAACATTTTCCAGACAGAGCTTCAATATTCTGAGTTAATTTTTTTGGATCCTTTGTATGGAGGAAGGAAGGAAGGAAGGAAGGAAGGAAGGAAGGAAGGAAGAATGGAAGGATGGATGGATGGATGGATTATGGCTAGATTATGGAAAGGCTCTTACTAATTTTCCAGAAACAATATGATGTTTGGAGAATTATACTACACCTAAATTGCTTGTATTCAAATAATTTATGATGAAATAAATGAAAGGCAACAGTTTTATGATCTGAACCCCTTGCCAGAGAAATGATCCATGCTTCTTAATAAACATTTACAGAAGGGGAGCACGGAGCCAGTGGGAGCATGGTACCAGGTAGTACAGCCCTGGATCCACCAGAGCAGGGAGGAAAACGCCTCATTAAAACTGCACCCAGAGATTAACTGTATTGGACCTACTGACGTTTAACGTAATCCTTAGTGAGACTTCTGTGTTGTAGATGCCTTCCTGCTTGTTTAGTGAGATGAAACCTACACAGAGAGGCTGTTGTAAGAAATAAAAATGACCTCATTGTTTGAGTTAATTTTTTTTAGCCAGGTATAACTGATCTGAAACGGATCCAGACATCTGCAGTTTTCCAGGACATAAATTTTAAGCTCGGTGCAATATTCAACTCATCAAATGATGGGGCCCAAAGAGAGGTAACTCAGAGAATGCAAGACCCGGGCAAACGCTGAGAAAGAACTCTATGAGCCAGAATGGCAGCTGAGGGAGAGAGTTGCGTGCAAATGAAGAATTACCTCAAGATATGCCCATACCTGAGTTGAGCCAAAATTTCCCACTCCCAAAGCAACTTTTTGACAGCAGGGAATGACTTGACCTGGCACTATGCTATACAGTTCAAGCCAGTTTGCAGATTTCAGCTGGACAGATTTGCTGAGTGGTCTTTTTACCTGGAACTGGTGGAGGAACGATTGCTCCCCCAAGCAGAGGACTGGCGTGAGCGTGACCAACCATCCCATCTCTCTCCCACCCTGCCGGGATGTCCTGCTTCTCATGGCAGCTCTGGCATGTGGGTATGACCCCCACTGACCTCTCTGACACAAAATGTGTGAAGGCAACCAGAGTCTCGTGTCTTACATCAGAGCCGCCGTAATTGGGTCTCAACGCTCTCTTGTTCCGCTAAATTACCCGCTGACACAGCCAGGCCTCCTTGGCCCAAGTGGGGTGCCCTGCCCGCTGCACCCCCTCCTAATTGGTGGGTGCCCCCTGGAGCATTTAAGCCACACAAAGCTTCTTGCAGCTGGGGTGTCAGGCTGCATTAGTGCTAGCGCCTGACCAACAGGAATATGAACAAAATATTGGCCTTTGCATTGGACCAGATGGCCATTTAATTGGGTTGACTTCTCCCTGGATGAGAGAATGAATGGGAGGGAGTACAAATCTTTCTGAGCACCAGAGCTTGACTGATACCACCGCAGAACGAGGAAAAGGAATGGGTTGGGTTGATTTTAGTGACCATAAGGGATGATTGATGAAGGTTGTTCTTATTGGAAGGACCAGGCTAAATAGTCAGCATCTGCTGACTGTTGCTTAAATCTTAACCCAAGTGGTTGCACAACCACTTTATTCACATGGAAGGAACATTGACAAGTTGGAATTGGTGTCATTAAGTACTCTGTATCTCCAGAACATCCCTACATAATAATGTAGATTGAAACAGAAGTCTTGCTAAATTGAATTTTCCTTTTTCCAATTTGCTCACCAAATTTACTCACACAGCAGAAAGCTTTGTTTTTGCTGTCTTTTAGCTTAAATCAAATATCTTGCACACAATGATTTGTGTAATGATTTGTGTAAGCAAAACATTGGATGGTTTCCAAATTACATTACAGGTAGAACCTAAATGATTAAGGTTGATGGTTCTACTGCAGAATTTTTACAAGTCTATAAACAGGTCCCAAAGTTCAAATCTTGGCCCATCTTTGATTTTTATGCTAACTTTTGTATATACTGTATATTACTCAATCGTACTGTAATTTACTGCTCTGCACCTTCTTCAAACTTGTTTGAGTATATTCAACATGTCTTTGACAGTAGACAAAAACAGCTCTGTAATCTATAACATGTATTAAATGTAGAGAAAACAAAACTTTGGCGCCAGCAGAGAAAGTTTTTTTATTGGAAAAATATTACCAAATAGTTGGTGTTAACTTTTCAATATTTAACCTTTTGACTTGACGACTCATCATTTAGGGAGTACGCTCATTGTCTTGTGAAAAAATTGAAGCTCTTCTTAGGATTTTTTTTGATAGTAAGTATAATATATGTTGCTGGCAGATTGAGCCTGTATGCTGTCACTAAATATAGAGACGAACTGGACGTAAATGTGTTGGCTACCTCTCAATATGTCACGAGGCACAGAGGTTTAATACTAACTGGGATTTTCACATTTACCATTGTCTGCTCTATGCAACTTTACCTGTTTTTAGCCTAAAATTTCTTTTAAAGTATGTGTTTAAAGAAGGAAACAATAATGTTGATTGACATTTCTAGGACTTTATTTTCAAATGGAACTCAGTCTTGAATTTCATTTGATTTTCAAGATTGTGTATTTTACGGAAAGGAAAGGGCATCACTGTGCTTTCAAACCAAGTGTTTAATGAGACACACCTCACTATCTTCTGCATAAAATACCATTTAAAAATACAATCCAATTTGTATTCTAACAAATGATATCATTAATTTGTTTTAACTTGACTGAACTGTTTCTCAATCATTGAGAAATAGTAAAAGAAGTAAGGCAAAACTCTTGGTTTTCTCAGATAACTTTTTGGCCTGTGTGCATCTCCTAGTATCATATCAGACATTTAATTAAAAGGAAAGATTGATGGGTGACAGAGTCATTAGTTTTAGAGGCAAGAACAGGTACATGGAAAAGGGAGGAGTGATAAGTAGCCACATGAAGACATCCAGGTGCACTAGGCCGGAGGAGGGGCCCTTATAAAGCTAGTCAAGTAGGACCCTTCTGCCTGGCTGCCTCCTTTCTCTGCCTACAGAAGGAATGCTGCCTGCGGAACTTGGCTCCTGTCAGCTGGCATCTTGTCAAGCTGATCCACAGACAAGAAACCAATTGTCAGATAAAGTGGGTCAGCAGCAGCTTACCATTACCCTCTCGCCTAGCCTATGCATGGGATGGCACCAGGTTCTTTTCCCGCCATGTCACGCCGTTGCACAAGATAAGTGGGATCTCTACAAGCGGGAATGGGGAGCGAGTGTTTATCATTCACAAGACCACCTGTTGGATAACTAGCTCAAGATGTTGATGCTAATTTCCTTTCGTGTCATTCCACTAGATAAATGCAAAGCTTCAAACATGAACAACTCTGGTGTCTCTCTTGCAAAATGACTGTGCATCCCATGTGCCATCATGACTCAGAAGTAAGTGGTCAACATCACAAATGGTCAGCTGGACTAATAAAAGCATCAGAGAAATGCATGCCTCATAAAAACAGAAAAATCTTAAGAGAAGAAAGGGACTGAATCATAGTTTGTGTGTGTGGCAAAGCCGGAAGAACGACGCTGGCCTCTGTGACTCCCTTCCAGCTGCACCCAATGCCTTGAAATCAGCTTGGGAGGAGTCAGAGAGGCCCCTGGAAGGAGAAGAGATGGAGTACGGGGTCTGGGTTCGGCTGCTTTGGCAGACAACCACGCTACGATTACCATCCGTTTCCTGCTCCAATCTCAGTCATTGCCTCATTCCTGATACAGTGTCCAACAAATGAGAATTTGAACAGAACAGAAACTGTTGCTACAGGAGTTCTCTAGACTTCTTTCTCATACAGTTATGCTAATCGAGTATGAGGAAAGCTTTGTTTGTTTGACAAATTTGAGCTGTTTCTGAAGAGCAACGATGCTTTTCGTAGCAGCAAGAGACTTTCCCAGAACATTAAGATAACGTGAGTTACAACATTTAGATTTTTTTTTCTGGCCAATATCATTTTCTGATTTCCTTTAAGATTCTGTCTGATTTGGACCAAGTCTGATCACTTCCTTAATTATAATAAAATCATTTTTTTGTAAACAGTTAGCATGGGACATCTTTTTTTTGTGTATAGAGGTGTTCCACAGGTATTGTTTTGGGACTGCTGTTATTTATTAATAAATCAACAGTCTCAATGACTTTTAAATGGTTGTTTCCATTTATTTGCTGATGATGGTGTGATTTACTCAGGTGGATTCTTATCTGTAACAGTCTTTTGGCATTTTTTGTTTTGAATATTGAAAATAATAATTAAAAAAAAAAAACTTCAACAGCTCTTCACTGACTCGGAACCAACGTCTTTTAATTTTGCATCTGTGCTCTTCATGAATTGGATTACAAATAATATTTTTAAGAGTCCTAAATAATTATCCCTTAAAACTTGGTATCTTCTTCAGAGCTATGTCTCATCTTTCTTTTTAGGGATGCAAACTGCTTCTTTTACATTTTTACATTTTTGCCTTGTTGTTGGGATGTACTTTGTATGAATACCTCTCCACAGTTATCATCTGCTCTTAAGGCAGTCTACATTTAACTTCAAAACAAGCTTTAGATCTCTGACTTATCATTGTATTTTGTATTTAGCATTGAATGATCTGTTTTATTTGTGGGATTATACTGTAAACCACTGACTCTTGAAATCAACTTTGAAAAAACCCCATATGCATCTGAGTTAGGTTAAACTTTTAAAATATTGCTAATGCTCAAACACCTGGATCTAAGCATCATCTGTCTATATTCATTTCATTGTTTGCATTTCTAATTAACTTTGTGTTTTCTTATCTATTTGTTGTTTGTAATGCTGTCTTGAGCGACTGTCAGTTTAGTGAAGCCTTGTAAACTGCATTTCGAATAGCTACACCACTTTGCTGCATTTAAATGAAAATAATATTAATATTAGTATCAATATTAATATTAACCTTAACCTTAAGCTTTATGACTCACCCCTGGGTGAGTCATAAAAGGAGAAGTTAACCCGTTTAACAACACATCACCAGAAAAAAAGAAATCAAAAACATGGAACAAAAAGGTACCACCTGCATGTAGTGAGAAACAGCGTTTGTGAGAGGATAGTGGTCAGGTCTCTGTTAGTCTAAGCTCTATTCATCCAGCTTGTGTCGTTAATGAACCACATCCTCCATTCTGGCTGTCGCCATTCATTAAATCCTTCTTTCATCTGCCCCGTCTCCTCCTCCCGACTCCCTCCCTCGTCTCCACCCCACCTCTAAAGAACGCACGCTCTCCATAGAATACTGGAGATACACAAGCCCAGCTCTCTGTTAGGAATCCCCAAATCTGCCACCCAACCACTGGATCCTGACTCCAAATCCTGGATGTAGAAGAACACGAAGAGAGCCAGCAGAGAGGAGCATGAATAGAGAAACCATTAGGGAGGAAATACACAACCTGTTTGACAACACAAGAGATTTTCATGGTCAATTAGCGAACTTCAAACTGCTGTGTTGTCATTGCATCCCAGAGAAATCGTCTCAATATAAAAACAACCTGCAGCCGCAAAAAAAAAGTGCAAACCCTGCTTCTCCAATGTAAGGTGAGAAGTGCTACGACAACTCTACCTCTGGGTGAGACAGACATTACTGTGGACTGAAACTGGGGGGGTGGAGATTAAATAAAAAGACAACTAATTATGCACAGGCACGGCAGCTGCCAAGCAGAGCTGGCTGCTGCAGCTAAGTGATAAAATTCATTTTCATTACGGAGCCCCATCCATCTCATTTTTTTTTTCCAGAAAGGCTTCCCCTCACATAAATTTTCTAATCACATTGGGAGGCTGTTTCCTGTGGAGGCTCAAATATGCCGCAATTTAATAAACATACAATTATTTTTAGAATTTAATTGGAAATGAAGCCGTAAAACAAATAAGTGAATAAATAAATGTATTGTTTGTTTAATTTAATCTATATTAAATAATTAAATGTAAACATTAAGATAAAAACAATCTATTAATCACAAACGTCTAATATATATATTTTTTTTTTCTTCATTTTTTGCATTTATTTACCATCTCAGTTCATTTGCCATGAAATATTTCGCAGCTTCGCACTGACTCATCAAGCAGACTCTAACATCTAATTGGTTAAACTGAGCTGTAAGTCATTGGGAAACCAATCATCTTTAGCCCTGTCACTCTATTAAGAGACGGGGTCATTTGGACCCCATGAGCATGCGCTTTTAAAAAGTTTTTTTTTTGTTTTTTTTTGCGTGGTTTCAGAAACTGATGGTCTGACAGGAAAATCTCTCCACTTCCTGGCTGCTTGACCATGATATTTGCCTCCTCCTGAGCATTGCGCTAAAACCACGGGAGGGTTCACTATATGTTTGCCCCACCCAATGACAGACCCGCAAATTGTTTGAAAGTGCCCATAAGTCAATAAATAAAATAAATCATTAGCTTATGACGTAAATCTATCTGTAATAAACATTGCAGATACATTTGTGTAAATAAAAAGTATTCATATGTTTTTAATTCTGACATTAAGAAATAATTACTTAGTAAGATCACACTGTGGCACATTTGACCTTCCCTATCCCACATTCCTTTTCCGTTCTATGCTGCAGCTCTTGTTTATTTGAAGTGAAACTCATTTAAGTGAACAAAATGTTTCATTGGAGATTAAACGGCAGAGGAAGGCCCCTGGGAGGGGAGCCAAAAGAAAATCTGACACAGATCCCCATCAAATCACCACCTGCCAACAAAATGTGCTGAACTGGTATGAGGCTTATGCAGATCACTCCTTCCATCACACAAGGATAAAAGGAAGATCTTCCATACCACAGGACTCAGCACCAAATACAGGGGAATTTTCATCAAAGAGAAACCTTGTGACTTTCCTGTGCCAGTACTTCAGATAAAAAGTGAAACGAAAGATGGCTATTTAGGGTCAGATACTTTCACTTTCTCACTCAATGGGGGATTTAGATACTATCTTTGACTTTTGACTTGGACACCAAGAGGTCGGTTAAGAGACTCTGAAGGAAGCATGGGAGCTGGCGTGGGAGAAACCTGGCATCATGTTGCCCTTGACACCGTTTCACATGGCTCATCACAGCGCAAGGCCCCAAACAAACAAAACAAACCATGACGACATGATCAGGAGAAGCTCACCCAGAAGTGTGCATGACAGTTGACCACCATTGTGCGCTCGATCAGCTCGTCCGGGCACTCCAGCAGGTGGTGGCCTGAGACCACGCCAGCGTTGTTGATCAGTATGTCCACCTCTCCCACCTCTCGCCGCACCTTCTCCGCCGTGGAATACACACTCTCGCGCTTGCCCACGTCACACACGTATGTGTAGACCTGTGGCTGAAAAGCAGGGACCTCCTCCACTCCTCCAACAGGTCCTGCAGGATGGAGAACAGAGAAATGATGAATAGAGGATTAAGTACAGCGCAGAAGGTAAATGATGCGACTGCAAAAGAATGAAAATATTGTCCACATGCAAACTGTATTATTACAATACTCATAACAAGTCATGCTTTAGTCAGAGACGTACTGATTTGGGTTTTTTTCCCCTGAATGATACAATTTATTCCTCTAAGGGCTATAACACTTTAAAAAGGAAATGAGTGCTGCAGTTGTTTTGATAGTAGAAGTAGCCTACTAGTCGTATTAGTAGTTTGAATCCAACAGAAAAATGAGAGAATACCAAAGATCACCACCATCCACGTTTTTAAATAAGTGTCCCTGAACGTTATCAAATTTTTATTAGACTAAAGCAAAGTGTTTCTTTTTTTTTTCTACAAGTTAAATAAAATTGAAGATTTTAAGCATTTCACCTGTTGAAAACTGATTATGAAAAAAACAAATTCCTCTGACTCCATCTCTGGCTGACTGACAGGTGTATCTCTCCTTTCCTGAAGCTGCTCAAATAGAACCTGAAACTCTAAAATATGGTGCAAAAAAAAAAAAAAAAAAAAAAAAAGGATGTTTCTATTCTGATTTTCTAGTATTTGACTCTGCTGTTCATTTGTCCGAGCGCAATCGAGGAAAACAATCGGTTAATTCCGATCGCTGATTGATTAGTCAATCTCCTGTTTACACTGACACCCAGTGAAGATTTGGCTATATGTCTGAGATAGAGTAAAAAAAAAAAAAAAAAAAAAAAAAAATCCGTTAACCTCTGTAGCAAAAACATCCTCCAAAAGTCCTTCAGAGGGCTGACTTACCATCTTTTACGACGGGAGTCTCCGTTTCGTGGTATATCTGCCGCACCATCTCCGCCGTTTCCTCATTGCTCTGGCTGTTTATGTCCCACAGGACCAGCACCGCTCGTCGCCGCGCGAACTCCTTGGCGAACAGCCGCCCGAGGCCGCTCCCAGCCCCGGTGATCACGCACACCTGTCCCGCCACGCTCTTCTCCTTGGGTCGCACGACCCATCTGGCCCCGGCTGTCACAAACGCCCAGAGCACCTTCAAGATAACCACGAAGAACTCCGCGATGATCATCATCATCTTGGCCGTGCTTTCTATGAATTTCAGATAAGACGCGCAAAAAAAAAAAAAAAAAAAAAAAAAAAAAAAAATGAAAAAAATACCAAAAAAAAAAAAAAAATAAAAAAAAAAAAAAAAAAAAAATTTAAAATTTTAATTTTACAAAAATGTAACA
>CAEGAD010084443.1:0-19067 GCA_903067055.1 Poeciliopsis paucimaculata | reverse complement strand
ATATATTCTTTAGCTAATGTTGACTCCATAAAATTCTTTTTTGGGGGCCCAGAATAAAGTAATACCATAATTTGTTGTGAGTTCATGCACTGTGTTAGTTTTGTTCTTTGAGCAAGGTGATGACTCATTTTGTGCACCAGTAAAAAAAAAAGCATATACCTATGCCTTGAATTTGGAAAAAAAATATGATTTTATTTATCACTAAAGAAGGGTTCAGTGAATGCGCATATGAAACTGGTGGGTTTGGTACCTCAAAAAAGGTTAAGAACCACTGGTCTAGACATAACTCTTATGAAACGTATGATACACTAACTTCACTAGCGAGAATGAAACATTTAAAAAATAAAAGTCTTACCTTCACAAACTTCATAAAACGATGCCTGCCTTCTATCTATTTGGACACATGATGAATGTGTTTCACCGTTTCCTAGAAACAAGGGGTGACTCAACTTACTCTTCGGCTCAACTTACCCCAGTCTTACCTACTAGCTCCAGGTGATGTGTTTACAATATATTGCAGTATAATAAATAAAAGAATCAAACACAGTTAAAGAAAAAATGTAATCCAGGTTGCATACGCTGCTAGACACGTTACAAAATGCCTTGCTTATAAAGACAGGTTTTAGTCGACAGGGAGCAAACCTCTCTTTGAGCCTGTTGAATGAAATGAGCACCACCTTGGTGAATGTCTGTGTGATGCTTCACTGTCTTCAGTAAGTCGCCTGATGGGACACTCTGTAAGGCGAGGGCTGTTCGTACTCAACAAGATGCATTTTTAATGAACAACACTGTGTTTGATTGCTGCGCAGAAGAATGTTACTGTCACTTCTGATTCTACATTATCCCGTCCCACACCCCCAGCATACCTATCAGGCGAAGGAACCAAGCAGACTCTTGAATAATGAAGGCAGGTTAGTGTTTTAATGGAGAGTGCATGTCTGATTCAGAAGGTGTCTGTGGCTATTTTTAGGAGGATAGAAACACAAGGCATGAATGCATGCAGGGGGAGGTCAGTGAATTAGTTAAATGAATGCTGACATTTCATCAGGAATGCTTTGCCTCGCAAACCAGTGGAGACTTTTATCGCCATTCTTTAACTCAGCTTGTTACTTTGCACTGAAAACTTTCTGAATTTAATCATTAAATGTGAAAATATTAGATTCACAAAGCTCAGTCTGCACGAACATTAATGAAGATTAGCTAGTAATTTTGATTAATTAGCGCTAACTAGAATGTATATTCAATATTCAGACAATGTGTAGCACAAAAACACATTTCTAATAATTAATTATGGTGATGATGGTCATTTACGTTTATCCCACAATCTGGAGGTTTCTGGTTTAATCCCCATGCCTCTGTCATTTTGCCCTTTACCAAGACCTATCCTGAGTGATGATGCTGGTGTACGGCTTCTGTCAGCTGAGGTTACTATCCAGTAGTTCGCCACCATCAGCGTGTGAATGGCCCACTGCCATTCACATAGTGCTTTGAAAAAGTGCTTTGCAAGTACAACCCATTGACCATATTACTTGAAGATTTTGCTCTTTTCCAGCTATTTTATATTCATAAAAAATCATAGATGTCTGACAAACCATAAACTAAAAACAACTTTTCAAATAATTCATATATTAATATGAAGGGAAAAGCTACCCAAACCAACTAGGCTCTATCCCCACTAACTGTCAGACAAGTGATGAAGTTTTAAAAATTGCTATTATATGTTATGCATTTTGACAATCACTGCATCTGTTGACGTCCGGCCTCACGTCAACTGTAGAGCAGAAAGCCTCTAGGAAAGAATTATTTTAATGCATGAATCTTTTTATATTAATTCTTGTCCCTGCATTTGGTGCATTTTTATTTTTCTTCAATTTCCTCTTGTTTTTTCACATATACTGTTTCAACTTTTCAGTTGTGCACATGGAGAAGTATGCCCCAAATATGCTGGGGCAGTTTTTTCTCTACCAAAAATAATAACTGGAGATGAAATCTTATTTTTATGATGGACTTTATTAAATCAAAATTTTATCTAGCATATTTCTTCTTCCTCCTCTACTTTTGTAGAGATCGTTGCTCAGTTCAAATACACTTCAATTCAGAAATATGTAATGTGTTTTTTAGATATGACATATTTCTAAAAAATAGAAATATGTCTATTTCTATTTAGTTCTAGTTAGCATTGGGAGAAGGGAGGGAAGTTAGATCTTTTCAGATTATCTGCCTTATACATTTGGTCAAAAAAAAAAAAAATCTTCATAAATGTTTCCCAAAGAAAAAATATGGTTATCTGAAATATCCAAATTTCTTCAAAGGGTAATGGCTGTGGGCATGAAGGATCTCCCGTATACAGCAGATTTTAAGAAGCATCTGATAAACACAATTAAAGATTAGATGTAAACTGTAAAATGGCAGGAAGTCACAAATCTTCTACTTTCTATTTTCTACTTAATGTAGAAAGGAACCCATGGTCCAGAACTCGGGGGGGTGCTGTGGTGGCGCAGGGGGTTAGCACGCGCCACACCTGGAGGCTCCAGCCCTCGACACAGACATCGTGGGCTCGACCCCCGGTCCCAGCAACCCCCGTCACATCTCCTCCCCTCCCACCCTCCGTCAAAAATACGAGCCACCAGCGTTGCAAAAACTCTTCGGAGAAAAAAAAAAAGAGAAAATTAAAGAAAAGAAAAAAAAGAAGCTCCAGAACTATTCTACTGTGCTTGTTAACAAAAAAACTGTACAGCAGGGCAACTTTTAACTGGCTCAAAGGAAATCACTACCAAGTTAATACTGTATGTCAGATGGTGATGCACAAGCACTTAACAGGTTATCTTTTAATCACAAGTAATTAACAAAGCTCTTTGTCAGTCTAATTTGTCCTGGTTTGGACATTACCTACACTGGTAGATAAACTAAAGCACCTCATTAGGAGACAACAGATAGGGCTCAGCCTCACTACCTCTAGCCTTGATGGTTCTACACTAATGTTAGGCCCCATTAAATCAATAGCAGTGGATCCTAATGGCTGAGGATTAGAATTCAGAAAGAAAAAAAAAATCTTTATTTCTTGAACATTTCTGTGCTCAGTTCAGAATGACTGTGTATATTCCTTATCTAAAACACAACAAAGGAGACTGAGCTTGACTGATCATGTTTTAAATGGGAATTATTTAAACTAATGTTCCATTACTGGGATCTTTGACAGACTGTTTACTCTGCTTTCTTTCTCTCTCTGCTCCTTTATTGTGACGGACTCAGTCCCTTTACAGCACAAGAAAAATACTGGAACTATAAACAGGATGGGCAAAAACATACATAGTTGGGTCTTTTCTCATAAATTATTTTTAATGTTATGTTAAATGGCTCAAATTTACAAAGAATGTGTAACTTCCCATATTTTAATAAAAAATATAGGGACTTAATAGTTGATGAAGATGAATCTTATACAAATCCCAGCCTGTGGTAAAGTAGTGGACTACAAAATGATGTAGAATCTACACAACTGAATCAGATGTTAATAAAGGCTAACTGAATTATCACAGCAAACACCTCAGTGGTAGATTTAATTAGGTGAACACAAGTTTTGCATTATTTATCATTTCCTCTGTGTTATTTATTATACGGATTTAACCAAATACATGTATCTATTTGTATTAAAAACACCAGTTGAAAACTTGAAATAAAGAAACTTAAAGTTCTGAAGTTATCTGTAAAGAAGGTTTGTTGGTAATTTTGAAGGTAATTGCTTGCAGTATAATCAAAGCCTAATTAACAGAGGGTATTTGTAAAGCAATAGGTGCAATAACTGCAAATTGTTTGTGGAAAAAAAGAAAAATGTAATCAATTAATACAGATAATATGTTCTATGGGTAATACAAATATAAGAAATCTCTAAACAACTGCAAATAAAATGTTTAGAAGGTCTTCTTCAAGCGTGCTTTCCACCATAAATCAAATAAAAATGTACAGAAGGAAATCAAATGAACTCATATATAAAATTCTAATGAGCTTTGCAAAAAAAAAAATATATAGCAAAACACATTTCTCACTGCATTTCTAGACTAGATGGTGGAAATGCTTCTCCTAACCATAATGGATAACCTATGTTGCCTCCAAAAGTAAGGTAAGTAGGGGTTGTGATTTTTCTCATCATATGTAAAATAAAATTCCATCATCATCATCATCATCATCATCATCATCATCATCATCATCATCATCATCATCATCATCATCATCATTTCATGAGATCTCATGATTTCACCATCATCTGTAAAAGTTCTTTTTTTTTTTTTCATCCTCTGTAAAAAACTAAAACAACTATTTTTTAGTTTGCTTTCCTTTTGATGGAAATATGCCAGTATCAGTATCTGTCATATCTGTTCATGCTAGCGCAGCATTTGTCGGCGTCCAGCATCTACTTGGATTTCAGATCAGAGAAGCTTCACAGATCTATATTAAGCAGATTGACATGCTACAAGTCCCCTAACATATGTAAATAATCCTTCATCTTATCTCTGAAAGAAACATTTCATACAAAGGAACATACTGCAGCAGCGAGCGAAACGCAGCTCCATGAGCATGATGAAATGCAATGTTTTGGTCTCATTTGGCTAGCTAGCAGTGAAGCTATCAAGTCGGTTTGTTTACATTTATTTCATTCAGTAAAAACAAAGGACAATTATGAAACCAGTGAGCAGAAACACAGTGGGACTGATAGAAAGTTGTTAGAAAATATTTCATTCTGCGATTCCACCATGTTGTTTCAAGAAGATAAAGTAGTTATCTTCTGTCTGGTATTATTAATTACAAGTAACTGTCAAATCAAATCACACCCTGTGTGGTTTCTCTTTTTGTGCATTCTGGACGACAAGGTGATGCTGGGATTTTTTTCATTACTTAAAGGTCTGCCTGGGCCTGTTTGCAGAGATAGTGGTGTCATCCGGAAACCCATCTTGTTGCTATCGGAACCCAAGCAATGACTACCCCCCCCGTCCCCTCCCTTTTTTCACTCACACGCCGGGTTTTGGAAGCAGCATTTACACACAGATGGCAGACTGCTCTGGACACACACTGAAACTGGGTGGGGCACAAAAGAGGAGAGGCAAAGGAAAATTGAAATGGTGAGGAGAAAGCACTGTATTTTGTGTTCTATGTGCGTGTGCATGTGCGCATGTGTGGGTGTGTATGTGTGTGTAAGATTGGATAAGAAAGCTATGTTGTGAGACTTGCGGTTTGACCCTTGCAAAGTCAGAAGAAGGTCTAGAGAAAAGGCTTTAGACTTGAGCCAAGAAGTGATTGAAGGAGAGCAGAATCAGCAGAAATAAGATCAAAGGTCAAAGCGTGACATATGGATGGGAAATCTTGGAAAACATGGAAAGAAAGAGATTTATTCATACGTTTAATATTTTGATCTAAAGCATGACGTGTTTAATTTCTGTTGGACTATTAACCAGAGCTCTCTCCATTGCTGTCCTAATTCTCACTTCATTCAGGAGCAAGTTTTCATATCACATTTTTAAACTTCTTATTGTTTAATGGTGTTTTTAGTGGTTGTAGATACAGCGCTAGCTCACGTAGAACCTCTCAGGAGGCGATTGAAAAAATGAATAAAGTTTATTGCACAATTAATGAATATAGAATGTGCATCTTTGTCCGGGGAACTGGAGGTAGAAGGGGAATAAGTGGAACTCTGTAAGGAGGTTAGGTAGCAGATGAGCAGAGGAAACTTAAATGTTCAAGGTCGATTGAACCTGGGTCTTTCAGCAGATGCTGATCTTACAACAGATGATGAGATGATGAGGGTGAGAGAGATCCTAGGGCTGGGTCCACTGGGTCCTAGTGTGAGGTGACAACCAGGTATGGCAAGGGAGCTTTGAGGGTCCATGTGGAGTTGCTGGACGTAGAGGATGTCAGAGAGCAGACAGGTTACACTGAGCCGACATGGGGGAAGAGGAGATGAACATTGTCAGACATGAAGATATCTTTGGACGTACAAGGAGAAACCAAGGTGGCACAGAGAAAGGAATCCAGGAAGCTACAGGTAAAACCTGTTACCTGATGACTACATGTAAGACTTGGAACATCAACAAATCTCAGATAAATCACAGAGCGCTACAAAACCACAGGGAGGCACAGATTACCATTAAAGGCAACTGGCTCCTCTTAACCTCTGGCTGATGAAGCAGATGATTTACAGATGTGTAATTGCTCAACAGTTCCCTTGGTTCCCTCTGGTGGAGCCCACACAGAACGCAAACCCCAGCTCCTCAACAATCAGACTTGTATAACACTTTAAGTGTAATACTCACATTTACATTAAATCATTTCCATTCACACACTGATGATATCAAGCTACTTGATAGTAGCCTCAGCTGCCCTAAATCTGACAGAAATGAGCCATGTAACACCACTGGCTCTTCTGACCAACAGCCAAAGCGGGTGAAGTGTCTTGCCCAACAACACAAAGACAGACAAATGCAGAGCAGTAATCAAACCTGCAACCCATGAATTGCAGGGTCAACTCTACCACCCCGGCCCTAATGCCATAATTATTAATGCCAAAATAAAATTCTCCCTTATATGCTGCTGGACCCTTTACTCAGTGCCAGTCTGTGAAATTTGCACAAGATGTGAGTTGCATTTTTCAGCACACAGTGTAGAAAAGTTTTAGCAATACATAAAACATCATTTTTATTAACTTAAACATATGGAGTGTAATGAATGCTTATTAGATGTGTTCCGAGCACCAGAATCGAAGGGTTACTTGTGCCGTCCTGGTACAGCAGAGTGGAGCACAACCAGGTTACACCTGCACACAAAAAAAAGTCACTGCTTTCTGTTCTTTAATCTTGGAATAGTATTACTCCTTTTAAGAATGTGAATAAATTGCTGTATTTTGAATGGCTGTAAAACAGTGAAGTAATCAGAGAAAAGGCAGATATCGTTTTACTGGTTTTCAACGTTCTTGCTCAATCCTTAGTCATTTTAAAACAGTTCCAGAGGCCATAGGAAGCTATGCCTTCTCTCTTGACAGCATTTAAACATGGTCTGACTTTCTGAGCCAGCACTGCTTCATGACAAAATTAATTTTCCACTCTTGAGAAAACCTTTTAAATGAGCATCACCAAACTATGCTTCATCAATGCAAGGCCAATCTGATCTAGTCTGATTCACTCCAAATTTAGGAGTGAATGAAAGGACGGTGTTTTAAGATTTCACACAGTCCACTAATGCCAATTGGCACTCAAAGTTAGTGACAAAACTAACAGCAGAATGCACAAAATAATCATTTCTTTTTGAGGTTGTTTGAAGAGCAAAACAAAACATAAATATGTTTGAAGTGTTAAAAAAAATGAAATGTCTTTTTTTTTGTGTACTCCTGAAAATGAAATACTGAATGCATTGGAAATGAAACATTTGACTGCTTAAGCTATTGTGTTGGTCAATTTGCTGTTTTATCTCTTTACTACATACCTTGCTAATGTTTATATGATGCATATTGCAATTCTTAAATAATAAGAAAATAAAACAAAATAAAATAAAATGTTATACTGTTACGTCAAAATATGATGACAAATAAACCAAGGCCAGTTATTGCAATATATGAAATAATATTCAAGAAATTGCCACTTTTCATTTATTAGAAATTTATGACATGTTACTCCAAAATTACTGAAATATGTAGGGTAATACAATATAAAATCTATTCCACAACATCATGTTGCATTGGCAGATACACATTAAAGCATTTATATAGAGCAATATTTAATAAACTTTGCCTGTGAAAGTTTATATTGTAATTTTGAATATAAGAGAAGCGGCAACTCCTTATACATTTTTCACAATATGTATCATAGTTCTACTTGCAATATATTTTACTGTCAAGTTTTACAGGATTTAACAGATAGTAAATTATTTAAAATACATTTTTTAAATTATCTAAAATTGTGAATTATTTAAAGTACATTTTGTTAATTATTTGAAATTAATTTTAAATGTTTCAGATTGTTTATATATGTTTGTCTGTTTTGATGAACACTGTTGGTTGTTTTTATTTTTTATTATTGTTTTTATTTTTTATGTTTTTGTTTAATGGTATTTATAGTTTTCAGTGTTTATTTGTTTATTTTGTAAATACTCCGTGACACAGTATGAACCATCCTGCATGGTTCACACACAAGTTAAGCTGTCATGGAGGAGTTAAATTTAACACCTGTATATAATAGGGTTATTTTTAAAGAAGCACTTGCACCAGTGCATTCCTACTAAACTGTTTTGTTGAAGCTCAGCTAGTGGAGAACTGCATCCTTAAAATAATATGTGCATTGTGACTGCTGTTCCATTTCCAAAGTGTGCCATGGTCCTTTAGTAAAATTCAATAATGATTTTTGTAAAGTTCACAAAGGAA
Source organism: Poeciliopsis paucimaculata (assembly GCA_903067055.1). Classification (NCBI taxonomy): domain Eukaryota; kingdom Metazoa; phylum Chordata; class Actinopteri; order Cyprinodontiformes; family Poeciliidae; genus Poeciliopsis; species Poeciliopsis paucimaculata. The sequence continues at coordinate 10,666 of CAEGAD010084443.1, read as the reverse complement.
ATCAATGAATCCTTTTTCCTTTTATATTACAGATGCACGTCCACCCACGTTAACTCTACAAGAGATTGTATTTCATTTGAAAATATGAAATTGTTATACACTGTTATATATCAACATTTTATTATTTCTATGCATGTTTATCTTTCTCCCTTTCTGTCTCACTTATATACTTATGTACTCTTCACACAAAACTACTTGAGTAGGTGGATATCCAGCGTACCAAACATTAAGTCATGTTATTCCTGATTTGATTGTTCTAATGCAATTAACGGCACAATCAGTGCAGGTGCAACCATTATTTAAACAACTTAGCACTTAGCATCAATAAAACTGAGACAACTCAACAGTTGACCCTCCCTGTAAACCATTTATCAATTTATTCATAGGTAAAACAATGTGTTAATCCAGGAATCCAGAAAAATGTCCAACATAAAAAGAAAAGAAAAAAGCATCTTTCACATAACTGTTTCAGTTGTCACGTCTTGCTTCTGTTTCTATCTGAATGCAGTGATGTATAATTGTAAAAGACATGTAGTCTAATATTCAGTCCCACAGACCTACAGGAGGTAACGCATGACTGAATGGATGAATCAGTCATGTCCATTGGACTAACATCCATACCAGTATGTAGGTCAGATCACATCTTGGTGTGTTGTGTTCACATTGTTCATTTACATTACTATATGCAGAGCCAAAGGACATGCTAAACAGCATAAATGGATTGTATGATTGCATCACTAAAACAGATGAATTGGTAACAATGTTTTACTAGCAAGAACTAAAATCTCCATGTGTGTAAAATGATAAAAAAAAATAAAATAAAAAAAAGAAACTCAAAAAATAATTAGACATGTTTTTTTATTCTTATGTTTGATGGTGAAAAGCTGAAAATACTTGTCATGGTTTGTACAATGGGCAGGAGAGCAGCGTAGAAGGTTTTCAGAGAGCAAAGTCTTCAACAATTTACAAAGAAACTTCCACTGGAATGACTGAGGGAGGATATGGACATGAAGTGAGAAACAGTCAGAAAAACTGAAAAAGACAGAAGAACCAGTGGACAATCATGGAGCAGGGAACCAGAAGGGCCAAGACATGAAGAGAATGCAACTGTGTTAAAGAGTGAAGACAGAAGAGAAGGAGTTTATGGAACTTGAAGAGGAAGTATTATGTATTTTACAGACACATTGTACCATTTTATAGCACAATAAATGGCTTCAGTTATATAAATGCTGTAAACGTCAAACATAACTTAAGACATTTGACTTAGCAATTCGTCATTTTTGCACTGGAAAGTACCTTGTGTAATGAGCTCAACAGACATGCAGTTCCACTTGCTGTTTAATAATTGCTGTTGCTGCTAGTCTTAAGAAGCTGAATGGGGGAGTCGCAAGAGAGGGCTGCTCTGTGAGGCAGAAAACTGTCTTGAAAACTGCAGCTCAGAGGGGTTGCTGCTTGGAAGACGCAGTGCTTGGTGAGAACAAGCATTTAGGCACCCCAAAAGTCTACCATGGGAGATAGGAATTCACACACATGCATGAAAAACTCTCTGCAACACTCCACGTATGCTTTTAGTGAGGAAATAATGTAATATGGACAAGGTTGAGAGATGAACAGGAGGTATAACAGGAAATAATATTCTAGGAAGAAATTTGTTTCTTGAGGTTCTATATCTGTCTCTAGTGCTAGCACAATTACACCAGGAACGAATCAGTAGAAGGTTTATTGAATACAGAAGGATTATGGACGGTGGTGGGACTGATCATAGACTTGACTTCATCTAAAGACCTGAAGACCAACTTGGAGCAGTCTGGTGTAATTGTTTCAGCAAGTACCATAAGCTGCACACTAAACAAAACAGGGCTTTGAGGGCGGAAGTCAAGGAAGACCCTGTTGATAAAGAGTAGACATAAAAAAGATGGTTGATCTTTGCCAAAGAGAACCTGGACATACCTCAAGCCTTCTGGGACAATGTTTTATGAACAGATGAAACAAAAGTGGAGCTTTTTGTTAATTCACACAAACAGTATGTTTACAGACGGAGCAAAGAAGCCTTTAAAGAAAAGAAGACCTTATCAACAGTCTAGAATGATGGAGGATCCATAATGCTGTGGGGTTGCTTTGCTGCATCTGATAATGGAGGCCTTTGCCATATCACAGGCATCATGAAATCAGAATATTATCAACCAATTGTAGAGCGAAATGTCTTGTCCAGTGTAAGGAAGCTTGGTTTGAGGCAAAGACTATGAGTACTCCACCAAGTTAAAGGCCCAAAGCACACCTCCAAAAGCATACAGTAATGGTTGACAGGGGAAAATGGACTGTTTTAAAATGGTCAGCAATGAATGCTGATCTCAATCTAATTGAAACTCTTTGGGTGGAGCTGAACTCTGCCTTTGAAAAAAGGAACCCACCAAATGATCAAAAGCTTGAGCATATTGCAAAGGAAGTGTGAGAGAAAATGCAAGAAGCTTACAGATCCAGACTGGAAACCTTTGAAGGCTGTCATTGCTGCCAAAGGTAAAACATTTGGTAACATGTGCAACCAAATGTTAAGGAAGGGTGTCAGTACTTGTGTACATGCTGGTTTTCTGTTTTATCCTTTGAGAAAATATCACTTGCGGTCAGAGGAGGATGGTGACCACATGAGTTTCTCCCCTTTTATGCCCATAGCAGCCAATGACACAGTGGGATTCCTTGCAGCACGAGATGGTGCATTTGTCTAACAGAAACCTTCTTCATTATGCCGTTATCTGTACAAACCCATCTTTGTTCTGAATCAGCCACAAATCTCTTCACAGTACAATGATTACGCTTCAGTTTCCGTTAAATATCTAATGTTTTCATACCTTGTCCTACGGCACTACACTATCTAATGATTTTTGTCAGCAGAGAGATCCTTTGTAGATCTTAAGTAGATTTCCTTTAATTGAACTAAGCAGACAATCTAATCAAACCAGCTCTCTGAAATTAATTATAGTGATTCAAAGAGCCCTGACACACAATACCATCTATAAATTTAATAGCACAACAAACATTTCTATCTTTATGACACTTAAATCCATAATAATTTGCAACACGGTGTATGTTGAAATAACAGTTGTCTCTGTTAAATTAGTTTGAACCTTCAACTAAGAGAGCTTGCTGATATACATTTTGAACATTTCCATTATTTCTGAAGATATTCACTCAGTTATGAAAAACATGAAGAGGTCCTAATAATGGTGAGCAGGATTGTATTACCCTATGTCAGTTATTTGTCAGGTCAGCTATGTATATTTGTGCAGTCTGGTCATGTTTGTTTCCCTGAGTTCAGTTTTGTTTATTTGACCTCTTTTATAATCTCTGCAATCATTTTTTTAGTGGTTAACAGAAAAATAAGCTTATAATACTTCTGACTCCTCTTGTTTTTCAACTTGGTCCTCATAACAGGCATACATGTGTAGTAGCATGCCAAAACCTTACAGCATCATTCTAACTTAAAAAGATTCTGTGTTGATGTTTGGTCTATTACATCCTTAGATCATCATTTTTTGTTTCTTTAGCCTACTTGATGTTAAGCTACTGGACAGTACATGTAGAAATATCCCTCTGGAGATGTCCCATCTGTTCTTTTATTGACTAGAGTAATAGAAAAAATGCTTTAGGAACCAAAAAGACCCAGAAGCAAAAGGTGGTGCTGCACACATGGACACAAACAACTACACCGCACAGTTACTTGAATTTACCCTGGGAAAAATGAATCAGATAAGGGGAGAATAAATGCTATTGGTCCATAAGCTGCACAGTGTTGATGTGAATTTTAAATGGCAGTAGGCAATGAGGTTATGTTGGGGGGGCTCTGTCCTTCAGGGCACAGCTCTGGCTCCTTCCAAATCTATCATGTTGTGTCTGATGAAGGAAATGAAATAGCTCTACTTTTACTTCCTGTGTGGGTGTGTCATGTGGTGTTGTGTGTCTGCTTCCCAGACATGCTGCAATGGAATGTCTCCTGAATGGTCAGTAGGACTGAAAGCCTCTTCACTTGAGAAGATAATGCTCTCACTAATTGGTCATTGCTTTGGGATCAAGACTTGACACCCCCTCCTACACCACATGATAACTGCTCCTTGGCCACTTTATCATGTTTATTACAGATGCTGCCATCTTATGGGAGAAAGAGAGATTATCTTGTTGTAGCCGGGAGGAGGCAGAAAGGCAAATGGAAAACAGCAGAACAAGCACACAAAGAGGTCTGTGCCAGTCAGGGAGGCACATACAAGCCTTACAATTACACACACTGAAGAATGATTAAGTAGTCAATTTGACTTACAAAGTCATAAAAGCCCCAGCAGGGTTAAACCTCTAGATTCTAAACAGAGCCTTAAATGCTGTTTGTGCAAACGAACATTAGACATCTAGGATATTGTTTCAGATTATTCAGAGTTTTAGAAGCACATTTTAAAAATATGAAATGTTAGCTTACTGTAGGGACCATACTGAGTCCAGTCACAATAATTTATTCTGATTAGTTAAGCTTGAATTAGTCACTCAAATATCTTTACCTGAAACCGGTAAAGATCATTTTAATATTACACAAATCAGCCTTATTTTGCCTTGGTAATGCTAGAATATTTCCACCCATTTCCTTTGTGTTTGGCAGATTTGCCTTTAAATGGTATGACTTGAAACATCTTGTGTTTACGTTGGTCCCTTCCTCCTGGGTCTGGGTTTTCAGCCTCTTTGCCCACACACACTTTTTCACCTTGGCTCACTATGTCCAGTGGGACTGAGCTCCAAAACATTGTCTTTGTTGTCAATAAGCTATTTTTCCACCAACCAAATAATTTAGTGGTCATTGTCCATTTGGAAGACCCAGTCAAGCTTGAATCTACTGGTCGGTTGTACTGAGATGTTGCTTTATGTTGGCTTTGAATTTATCAGGACTCATTGCTGAACATTTTAAAACAGTCTAATTTTCCCTGTCTGATTTCAGACAATTTAGCTCTTTGTCCTTGAATGCATTTGAAAACTGTAATATGTCCTCTTACATTGCTTCTAGAGTAATGGCTTCTTTCTCTCTGAGCGGCCTTCAGTCCATGTCTTTAAATAAACATTTTCACTGGATAATTACGCTCTTCTACCAGGACCTTCACATGGTTCCTTTTGTTATTGGGTTGATTCACACATTTTACTCCAAAACACATTCATCTCTGGGACACAGATCAGAAGCTTTAAAAACTGTCATTATTTGATCTTTCGTAAATAGCTTTAAGGTAAAATAATTTTACTTTTTAAAATGAACTGCATTTAAATAAGTGTTTTTAAAAATTTGTCTTATAATTCAAATAATAATTCTGGCTATTCTAACTGACCTAAAACAGTAAACATTAATGACACAGTGAAATAATTTGTCTTTTAATTCAAAAAAGTGAGTGACCAAATACTTAATATTTACGTATATGAACTATGTTTTGACCTGCTATGTAAGGTTGTGTATGAATATTTGTACCACATGTTTGAAAAGTTACAACTTCACAAAGAAAATGTGCCCACATGCTCCCCATATGTAGCCATAGAACACATTTACTGTTTTGGACCCAGGTTGATGCATTAATTTTTGATTTGACCATTAAGCATATGACATAATGATGACAAAAACCTCAATACAAAAATATTGCAGTAAACTGTCAATCAGTGTAGTATTCGGCTGTTGAGATTAGGCTCAGAGATTTATTCATCTTTTACACAACAATGTTCTAGTTGTATTTTGTTGAACCCACCGCTGCGTTTTTCAATGCTTATTAATGCTCACTCAGTAGAAAAGAACCAATAAAAATTAATGATGCCCTCTGTGTAAACACAGAGCAGCCTGCTGAGATTACGGTGTTGCCAAAGAACGCCCTCAAATTTGACAAATGTTTCAGCAACATTTGCAGGAGACTTGGATTCAGAGGGAAATTTTTATTATTAAGTATAATAAGAAATGGACTCATGTTCTTTATTCATATTGCAACTTTTATAAAAAAAATTATTTCACACCCTCAGGCAGTCACCGTCATTTTCATATTCAAATGGTATAAATTTAAACCCCTGCTTTAAACAATAAAACAGACTAATTTGTGTTTACTTGTCACTCTCCCATTCCATCTTTCTCACATCAACAGTGTCTTACGTTTATTTTTTTTTTTTCTAAATCAAACGATCTTCTAACTTTTTATGGACATTTAAGCTCATTGAAAAAAAGTCATGTCGGATGTATTGTTATTCATCTAATTTCTTAAAAAACGTAACGTGAGACTTGTAGAACATTTTCTTCTAAACATACAGACTTTTTCTGACAGTTAGGCAAGACAAATTAAATCATTATCAGTTACTTTAGAGATTATTGGAACAATTATTCTCACCAGGCTTTTTTGTTTCAGTAATATCATACACCATTTAAATGATTAGAATTAACATGATTCACCAGCAACTAGGTGAAACAACGTTCTCTTTTTTTTACTACTGTAAATGAATGTTATAGGACATCACAGTTTAAATGATTAACCTATATTCATTATTTAGACAGTATTATAAAATTCCTCTACACAATATGACTCGGGTTCCAGTTACTATCAACACTTAAGCGTACTGTGTCTTCACCACAGCCAGACTCTACAGCTTCAGAAGTTTGAGTCAGCTGTGGACAATTTCCTTTGAGCTTCTAATAACTACTGATATATCTCTGAGTTACAAACCTGTGGAGTGTTCACTCTCAGTTAATATTGCATAAACTGACATCCGTAGATTCTCAGGAGTGAAAGATAACATCTCACCTCCTTTTAAATTTTCTGAAGAGTGTTGATATGAACATTCATATGAATACATGCTATTCATATGAATAGCATGTATTCATATGAAAGGCAGTCTATTGTGGGCCTTTTCCCCTTGACTGCCTCTCAGAAGGTGAGAAGTTGTTGCCCCAGCAGGCTGATATGAGAGTCATTTCTAGATCAACAGAAAAAAAACACATTCCTTCACACGGGTTTTACAAAACTCCTGTTATTGCTTATGGGCCTGACACAGAGGAAGTGACGTCTACCCCAAACATTCATTTCCTGTGGAACTTATACAATAAAGCGACAATAGTTTGCCCTCCTCGCAGCCAAGTGCTGTGCAAAATGTGTACATATGACATTTCGAGTTTGTGTACTTGCTTACGTGGGCAAGGGATGCAACATCAAAAGTTTAGGTGTTAGTTTTGGACAGGCAGGTAGCTAGACTTAGCACAGACAGGCTAGCATTAACATTAGATAGGGTTTCAACTAGCATGACTAGGTCAGTGACTTAACGTAAAAGGACAATTGCTAATCTTTATCACATTTTTATGGTCCATTTCCGTAAAAATAAATAAATAAATAAATAAATGTCTGTGAGACAGAGAAAATAAAATTTTCGGACTGGCGACCTGTTCAGGGTGAACATTTACTGGAGATAGGCACCAGCACCCTTCCAGACCCCACTAGGGACAATAGTGTAAGGAAATGGATGGATGGATGGATCGTCAGACTTAAAAGATAAATCTTAAAAAAAAAAAAAACTCCTGCCTTTCTGGACATCCATATGAACAAGATCTTAGATGAACTCAGAGACAGCAGTTAACATTCTTCACAGGCTGATGAGGCGACTGCTCTGAGGTGTTAGTGGTGCCGTCTGCTTGGCCATGACCACCAGTAGAAACCTTCAGCCCAGGACGAGTCAGGCAGCCCAGTACAAGGGTCATCATTCAAAGAGTTCTGAATAAGATTGAATTAACTTTAGTTTTTCTTACTGCTGCACTTCTGAAACTTTTGCCTGATAAAAAAAATAATAATGAAAACTTAAATGAACCTGATAGATGAGGATGACACAACAGGAAAATCAATAAATGAAAAGCAAGTCTTACATGTACAATTTAAGAAGTTAATTAAAAACTCAATTACACAGCATGTGACAGCAATCTCCCTAACAACACCTCATCTACTCCAATTATAAGCTGCATGCATCTAATATCCTGGCTCTTCCCATCCATCAGCTCCCACAAACACACATGCACTTCAGCGTCTGCCTTACTGATCCATTTGAGTCCTCACTCAGTGCTGTAAGTTCTCACAAAAGGTTACAGAATGACCTTTACCTCCACTTTGAGGTCCCACAACTCTCTACTGAGGCAACTGTGTGTATGCGTGTGCGCATGTGTGCTTCTGTCGGGTCCTATGACTTTATGTGTGTGATCCAGCACTTCAGCAGAACGAAGCTGGCAGGCTCATTATCATAAGCCTCTACTAAAACAGATAAGGTAGGGATCCATCGGGCTGAAATGATGGGACCTGAGCTGGCTTCTAATGGCACTGCCGGTTGCCAGGCTGGCCCCTGTAAGTGGATTTCTACTGCGATCTGCTGTTTGTTTATTGGAGTGTCTGTTGTTCTGGATGCACTCCATAGAGGATACAAATTGCATTATTCACGGCAGGCAGGCTGGTAATGGCAAGGATGAATGATGGCCCCTATTTCTCTCTTGACAGAGAAGGTCGAGAGAGGAGCTCTATACAATTACACACAAGTTTGTGTTCGATCAGTGGACAGCTACGGGTGAAGTGCTTGCTGCACGCCGGAGGCCCGAAGGAACAGAGTTTAGAGAGAGGAGTGCTTGGCTTCCTCTCAGGGTTTCAGAGTATGAAGTGCAGCGTTACTAAATGAATTTGCCTTTGCTAAATTACATTCTGAACTCACATCTCAAGGGATATCTGCGATTTTTTTAAGTCTTGCTATTGATTTTTCTCACTAAGTCCCTTTAGATTCAGTAAACAACCAGCTAACATAGAAATCTATCAAAAAGCTTGATATATGACCGTTTTTGTTTGTGTTGTTTTTTTTTGTTTTGTTTTTTTTTGTCTTGGCGTTTTTATTCTTCTTTATTTTTACATTCCAAAGCACAAAGCAGACAGAGACAAGGGTGATGTTCCAGGAGTTGTTTGGATGTGAGCCATGCCTCAGTTTACCACAACATGCCAATAACAATCATTAAATAACAGATTTCATCCTGTCTGCTTTTTGCATGATGGATGTTCTGCCCTGAAATACAGTCAATGGCAACTTGCTCACACTTCATGACACTGACACTTTGTTAGGACCTTTAATCCCTTCAACTACTGTGAGTCATTCACAAGTGTCTGTCTTTGCCCTCTAGTCAGCTGTCAATAAGTCAAAAGGTCTGTTTTGTGACCAATCACTTTAGCTCTCAGGTTCCACCAGCCGTCTGGGACCTGCCTGTGTTGGACATCTTTATGGGTTAACTTGCTCGAGAGGAGGAATCTAACTAGAGTCATGCTTCCCTTTGAACAAACAGTACTAAAAGCCTTTCAGGTTTTTTAACAGAGCTGACCACATTTGCTGGGACTCCTGAGAATAAAGAGGGTTTCACTGTTGCTGATATCAGCGTTGGGTATTTGTCTGACACCATGTGTGTACTTTAATTATTTAATTTATTTAATTTTAGTTTGGGATCAGTGAAGTATTTTTGAATTAACTTGAATAATTATTAATTATGATGCTACTGGACTCGACACGTGATGGGAGTTTGTTTCCTCTAACAGACAGCATTTGCTTTTTAACCTAGAGATGCTATAAACCACATAAAAAAATAGAAGATGACTACACATGGAGATCCAGTTCAACAAACCACTCACCGGCAGCGTAACTTTAGCCAGCCGGTTGGTGGAGGAGGAGCTGTGTCAGCTACCACATCACAAACACAGCCAGCTTCAGTTTCAGTTTTCGAATCAGAAGCTGAACTTGGCTTCTGAATCAAAGAATGGTTAAAGAGTGACTCCACCTAATTTATTATTGTCTTCAGTATTTTGAATCAGCTTTAGTTTAGAAACGGAAATACGTCAAGTCTAATATTCTACACTTAGCAGAATATAAAACCAAGTTTGTGATTTGAGGTTGTGAAACCTTTAATAATAGATAAATTATGAACAAAAAATAAAATAAAATAAAATAAAAATGATATGTTAATTGTAAGAATTATATTAGGCAGTCCTCGCCCTGGGCAAACCACCACTCCTGCCCCCTTTAGTATCAATCAAATTTTGAATATAGACTACTATGCTGACAAAGTGTAAATTACAGTACACTCAGACTGTACTCAGTATTAACAATTTACTAAATTGTAATGTTAAAGGACTTCAGCACTTAAATCTCGGTTTTACTTTCACTCTGGGCATAAACAAAATAATCTACAAACCTTAATTTAAATAATTAACTTTAGACATGAACATGCAAAATACTTTTCCTTAACACTTATTTTTTTTAAATTAGTTATCACACTGAATAAAAAAACAAAACATAACATCTACAAGTGTGGGGGAAACAGATCTGTTTCACAGTTTAACCTGGCATCATGCCTTCAAGACAATACACAGGACAAAACTGACCCACTTCTACCGGCCACCCACATGTCCGATAATGGGAAGGGCAAATTAACCCACGATCGTACACTTTCTTTGCTAAGAGCAGCAGATTGAAACAGACTATTAAACGTAAAAAAAAAAAAAAAAAAAAAAAAAAAAAAAAACTTAAAAAAAAAAATAAAAAAAAAAAAATTTATATATATAAAAAAAACACCATAATTGATACCATTATGAGTGTTGGCATCAACCCGTAA